>GL379837.1:421146-463808 GCA_000143925.2 Caenorhabditis brenneri | reverse complement strand
TCATTCTAGGGACATCGAAAACCATTTACAAAAAAAATAAAAGAAATTTTGGGGTGTCGGGGGTTGAACCTTGGTATACTCTCCTCCAATCACTCTAACGCTCCCTACGCCACTAACCACTTGGCCACTCGACCTTGGTTTTCAACTGGCCGAGGTCGCCTTAAATAGAGGCGCTTTTCGGCGGATTTTTGAGCTGAAATTTCCAGCCAACCGTTAATATAGTCGGTGGCGCCGCCTACGGCGGCTCACCTCCTTTTTGTTCGTCGCTGCGCTCCTCAATGGGGGGTTAATTTGCTATGCTCAAGAAGTGTTTCTTGTTGAAATAGCAGAGAATCAGCACATCAATGAAGACAGCCATTAGTTTCATAGGTTCTGAAAGCATGAACATATTCAAGCTCAACTTACAACTGTTCAGCTGTTACGTACATGAATCTCCTCACTATATAAGCGGCCTTGAGCAGCATTAATTTCATTCTTTACTCCGTTGAGCACATTTTTTAGTGATTCAGCTCTTGTCTCTTCCATCATCAAAGAAGACACAAGCAGAGAAAAATTTCGATTGTTCTCCATCTTCAGCAAACATCATGGTATGCATCATAGTGATTGGGATAGGCTCACTGATTTGAAAAGCGATTTGACAAGTGGTTCCACAATTGTCCGAATTTTTGGTTGGTTTAGAAGAAGTTTTGAAATTAACACTTATCTCATCAACTTCGTCCATTGGTTAGCCAAAGTTGATTTCTTGACTGGTTGCAATAGAAGTGTTACCGAACTGCACACGGCGTGGATCGAATTTTTGACTACAGGCGTCTCCTGTTCGTTGTAGATGACTTTTCCAGCAGATGGTTCACGATAGTCTCCATAGGTCCCTCCATTACATTGTTGTTGTTGTTCTGGTCGAGTGAATGTTGTTCGAGTGTTCGGTTGACAATTTGGAAGCATAAAAAGTCGGTTCCGGAAAGCACACATAGCAGAATGATGAGATCCTTTGCAATGAAAGCATGGTCTTGATCTCTGACAGGGATTGCTCCTGTGAGCAGTTATGAGACATATAAAACACACTTCGAGGTTTCGTGCTTGCTTCTTTCTTTCTTCAGCAGTTTTGTAACCTAGGCAGTCTTCAAAATGATGAATATTGGATGTTGAATCGCAGAAGGCACAAGGATTAGACATTTGTATCGGAGAACTGTCGATATTGGGCATCTTATTTCCATCGTGATGAACAATTGATTGTTGAACACTCATTGTTGTTGTACTTTTATCAATAACAGCAAGTTCGTACGACAGGAGAAATCATCTCTCGGTCCCCGTCAAGTGGTTTTGGTTCATTGAGAAATTCGTCATACGGGCGGTTGCAAATCCATTGTTTCTAGTGCCATGGGTAGTATTTTTCAATCAAATACCGTTTTCACAGACATACGGAATTCTGAAACTACTTTTCAGTTTGATAGATTCCCTTGTTGTGTTCTCACCAGTTTCAATAGCAACAACTTCTTGAATAGATATCACAGGTTCCTCTTTATAAAGGTTGATAGATTGACAGTTTCTGGATCATGTTTTAGGAAACTGGGGTTATCGCCGGTGAAAGCGATTTGACAGCAGAAAACAGATGTTGATTCGACGGTAGTTATCTTCTTTTCTTCGATCGAAATGTTAATCAATTCTCCTCCTCGCGAGCCAATGACTATATGTTGCCACGTAATGAACTGATCTTATTCCGTTAAATGCAGTGGTAAAGTGTTGTTGGTTGTCCGGGTCCGTCCTTCTGATATTGTGATCATTCCAAGTCTGCTGGATGTCTGCTATTCCATTCGTTTTTGTTTTGAAACTTCCACCATAATAGTTGGAGGAAAGTGTTTCTAAGACGACTTCGTTCTTTTCAATATCATTGACAAAACGTGGATGATAGAGAAAATCATTAACCGAATTATCCAATGTTTGCCAGTCCTTTTCATAGAATCCATAAAGATGGTGATGTGATTTTTCCACGTAAATAAGTGGAAGAAGTTTCCGATATCAATGACGCTTTGACCATTTCACATTTCTAGTCGCTGGTCTTGTAGTCGTGATTTGGAGAGCAAAGTCTTCATCAATTTGCAAATTTCCCAGATAGCAAGCATCCTGAAACTATCTGATGACTTTTCAATCCATCAATTTCTCTTCAACCTGATTTTGATGGAACATAGCTGATTGCTGTGCCATTGAAAACGATCCATCAACATAACTTGCTTGATGGCAATATATTATCCTCATTTTCAAACCTTGTAGCTTTTTTTCAGCGAAGACCTTCACATTTCTGAATCATCACATCAAAATGTTGGTGATTATTTTTCTTCTCCAGCGAACTGTAGATTGGATCCACACGATGAATTGATACCGCTCTGTAGAATGTGCTGGTAGCGCCAAATCTTTTCACAGTATGAAAAACTGTCCGAGCTCATCCCCGGGCATTTGGAATATTTTTCTGACGCTTTTGACCACCTGAAAAATGAAATAATTTTCTTAGCACAGAAGAAATCGGGTCAAAGACACGTGCCGCGCAAAAGCATAGTTTTTTATCCTGATAGTACAAACCACTTACCATAAAACAGTAGAGTTGAGCTCCTGGCGTTATATCAAATTGGTTGGGGCAGAAAAAACAATAATGAAACAGGAACAATGGAACATAATCAAACGCAACAAATACAATCGATTATAAATGAGAAACATGATAAATAGCCGGTGCTTTTACGACCGATCTTTAATTTTCAATTAACAACAGAGGTCAGAGAACCACACATTCCTATTTTCCAAGGATCATGTGCGGCATTTCTCACCAATCTGGGCAAATGATAAGTCACGATTCGTATGATAAAAATAACTTGGATAAACTATTGTCGTTCAATTCTTGATGACCACAATACTGCAACAGGAACATCGATTTGACCTAAAATGAATAAGTTTATCAAACAACAAACAGTGTTAATTCTTACTACTACTGAAAAACTAATATATTCTGCTTGACAGTATCTATTTCAGATAGTTTTTTGAGAAAAATATTTGTTTTTGCGCTGTAAATTGTTATGTTTTTTACGTTATAAACAAGGCGCGCGTGCGTTTTCTCGGAGCATCGTTGCATAGATAACGCCGCTAAATTCAAATTGAGTTTTTTTGTAATTATCCAACTTCCTTGCTAACACTAGACGAAAGATGATAAATGCTCGAAAATTAGCAAATCGTCGTTGAGAAATGACAGATTTGTGATATGATTATCCTTTTCCGAGCCAAAAATTTTGTTTTGATATCAAGTTCCCGCGTATTGCAACAGCGTCTCACACTTTCTTCGAAAACTTACCAAACTCGGATCTTCTGTTTTATTAATAAAGTATGAGTATCTTCCAGGCCGGCTGTTCAGTTTGGATATACTTTGGACTTCATCTCTCATCTCTTTCATAGTTGAGCCATTTGAAGTATTTGATTCAGTCTGTAATAAATATTATAGTGGAGTTGAGATTTTAGAGGTGAATGTTAATTTTGTACTCTAGTTTTGCTATGCATACGAAACATTCTAGTTTAGGTTTGCGTTGACGTTCAATGAACATCTCTTCCAAATGATATGAAAACATACCAAACGAGGAGTCTATTCAAAGGACTAGATATCACTTTCACAAGTCCTGTCGGAGTGTTGCCTGATGGAATAACAGAGTCAACACACTAATCGAGATAGTAGTTCTTGTGCTGTAGACTGCCATTAGTCCATTTTATCTTAAAGCAATAACACATTCAAGCTCAACTATAAACGTTGTAATACAACTGGCTATGACAGCGATCGCTGGGAAACACGGAGCCGAATTGATGTTCTTGATAACATCAAAAGTGTTTTTTAGTCAGAAATGTTCAGCATCGAAGTGGCAAAGATAACTTTTTGAGACTCACCAAAATTATAAAAACTGGAACTGATGAGGGTATACATTGAAAGAGTAGGTTCAGTCTTGATTGAGAAATGTCGATTTCCTATTATTCCGCAAACAAACTACATCTCATTTACAGGTTCATTGACTCTGGTTCCATCATTGTTTCCTCGAGATATTTGTCCATGTTTATACAAAGATTTTGCAAGCTCAACCCGTTGCGAGGGGGTTCGTACAACAGGAAGAATCATCTCTCAGTTCCCTTCAAGTGGTTTTGGTTCATTGAGAAATTCGTCATACGGGCGGTTGCAAATCCGTTGTTTCTAGTGTCATGGGATTTATTTTCCAATCAAATACCGTTTTCACAGGCATTCGGAATTCTGAAACTATTTTTCAGTTTGATAGATTTCCTTGTTGTGTTCTCACCTGTTTCAATAGCAACAACTGTTTGAAGAGATATTACAGGTTCCTCTTGATGAAGATTGATGGCAACGCTTGGATCATGTTTCTTGAAACTGGGTTTATTGCAAGTGAGAACGATCCAAAATCAGAAAATATGTTGGTTCGACGGCTCTTATCGTCTTTTCTCCGATTGGAGTGTTGATCAAGGTTTCTCCTCCCGAGCCAATGACCATTCGTTGCCACGTGGTAAACTGATCTCATTCCGTACAATGCAGTGATGGTGTGGTGTTGGTTGACCGCGCTCGTTCTTCTGATATTGAGATCATTCCAAGTCGGCCGGTCCGAGTTATCCAACGTTCTCCAGTCTTTTTTCACGAAATCCACAAGCTACTTTTGTCTCGGTAATGATAGGCATGAGATTTTCCAAATAAATGATCCGAACAGTTTCCGATATCAGTGACGCCCGACAACACTTGACATTAGCAACTATCGGCTTTGTTGCCGTGATTTGAAAAGCAAGAAGTGATCCATCTTCCATTTCGTCAGTTTGCTATAACTGATAGATCAGTGTCCACTTGTAGTTCAAGTTGAACCAAGAGTTCGTCACCGCAATTTTCACAGACAACACAAATCCTGTATTTAAACGTTTATTTACAGTCAAGTAATTTTTTTTCTTACCTGGTTTTGATAACACATAGTTGATTGTTGTGCCAATTAAAACGTTACAAAAACAGAATCCGTTCGATAGAAACTGTCTTCAATTTCGAACATTGTAGCCGTTTTTGAGCAGAGGCCTCTACACTTCAGACTCATCACATCGCAATGTTGGTAATTCCTTTTTTCTCCAGCAAACTGTCGATTGAATCCACACGATGAACTGATATCTTTTTATAGAATGCCGTGGCAGTGTCACTCTCTTCGTAGTTTGGAAAACTGTCCGAGCTCATTTTTAGGCATTTGGAATCTTTCTCTGCCACTGCTGCTTACCTGGAAAATAAAAAGGTTTTTCTTGGCCCAGAAGAATCCAGGACAAAAACACGTGGCGAAGGCACAATTTTTCTATCCTGATAGTACAAACCACTCACCATAAAACAGTAGAATTGAGCTCCGGTCGTTATCAACTTGGTTGGTGTAGGAGAGCCGATAATAGAACAGGAACAATGAAAGATAATCAAACGCAACGAATACAGTAGATTATGAATAAGAAGCATGATAAATAGCCGGTGCTTTTACGACCAGTTGTTAGTTTTCTATTCATAACAGAGAGCAGAAAACCACACATTCCTATTTTCCAAGGATCATGTGTGGCATTTCTCACCAATCAGGGCAAATGGTAAGTCACGATTCGTATAATAAAAATAAATTGAATAAATATTGTCGTTCAATTCTTGATGACCACAATACTGCAACGGGACCACCGATTTGACCTGAAATGAATAAGTTTATCAAACATCAAAGAGTGTTAATTCTTATTACTACTGGAAAACTAAAATATTCAGCTTGACAGCACCTATTTCAGATAGTTTTTTGAGAAAAATATTTGTTTTTGCGCTGTAATTTGATATGTGTTTTGCATTATAAACAAGGCGCGTGTGCGTTTTCTCGGAGCATCGTTGCATAGATAACACCGCTAAATTCAAAATTGAGTTTTTCTGCAATAATTGAAATACTCTGCTAAAACTAGACGAAAAATGATGAATGTTCTGAAAGTAGCATGAATACTTTGGTGAATGACAGATTTGTCATATAATTATCCTTTTCTGCCCCAAAAATGTTGTTTTGATACCGAGTTTCCGCTTATAGCAACGCGTCCCACATTTTTTTCTAAAACTTACCAACACTTTGATCTTCTGTTTTGACAATGAAGTATGAGTATCCTCCAGGCCGGCAGTTTAGTTAGGATATAATTCGGACAGATTAGATGCCACGATTCACTTCTTTTACAGTAGAGCCATTCAAAGTGTTTGATTCAGTCTGTAATAAATATAAAATTGGAATCTTGTTTGTCACTTATTGGTTGGAATGGATGACTATATCTAGAACCCTCAAAATCTTTCGAAAAGCAGTCTCCGACAAGACAAGTAGAAGTATTTTCAAAGTCGGATACAGTAGATTTTGATTGAAACAATCGAATGTTTAAAACTTACTGGGCGATGAAGACTATTGCTGAAGGAGTTCTTCAGCATGGATGACTGCTGAATATAATTGGCAGAAATAGTAAGACATTTTCTTCACATTGTAACTGCTGATCAGATATCCTTGAATCCTTTTGTTCATTCCTTCGGACATGTTGGTTTTGAGTTTGACTATTGAGGCTTCCTAAGACGGGTAATGTCTGTGCCAGCGTTGATCCAGTAGTGTTGTCAGCGATTGAAGTGATTGGTTTTGCGTGTACGGTTGAAGTCAACTCTACGGTTTTTGGAGAACAACCGTAGAGTTGACTGCATCACGTGTGGAAGTTGTCTGAAAAATGAATGAACTTTGGGAAAAGGGTGCGTTGCAGAAGAGATTTTAACATTTCCGTCTTTATTATTCATCAACAAAGTCATCAATCACCAGAGTCATTCTCTGAAAAATTTGTTGCGCTCAGGTGGGGTTAGAATGAACTGTTGAGGCGCAAATCTATAAGGATATCTCGAGAGTAATAGCCTTTTTTTTTAGAAAACTTCTGAAACTTCCTTTTCAGGTAAAATTTTCGACTAAACCTTTCCGCAGTTAGTTGAAATGTTTTTCTTGCACAGATCTGAAATAAGTGCTGTTGTGCTGTCTCTCCTAAGGAAAGACAGCTGTCTGAAAAAAGTAAAAGAGTGTTCAAACTATTCAGTCAAACGTTTCTCATACTCACTCCAGAAGAAATAGTTTTCCGGAAAGTATGTTTCAAACCAGTAAGTTAAAGAGGCAATGGCAATATACTAATAATTTATTTCTATCTGACCCGAGTTTTCTGTGCGATTATTTAAAAAAAAGGTCAAAAAAGACATCGACTCAATAATTTCGGTCGTATTGGAACTCATAGGATTGGTGAATGAATGTCCTTTTTCTCGTTTGGAGCACAAGCCAAGTGCTAACCTGACACAGAGATGCAGAAAAAACCAGATGGAAAAAAAGCACAACAGTAAAAACTGATATTTTCTTCGATATTTTTTGTTTCTTTCTTTTATGAACAAGTTTTATTAATAGGATAATTTTGGTGAAACTACCCTGTCAGAATCTATATTTTCGAAATAAAAAACTCACTTTCACAGAAGATCCGATTTTGTAGCAATTGCTCCAATTGCCAGTTATTTTCGAATGAACACACGTTGAGAAGGGAAGCGTATGTTGAATAGGCGAATGGAGGAGACTGGCCGATGCGCATTCTTCTGCTGCAGAAAGTAGTGGTCGATGGCCCGTTAGACACAACGTAATGAAGGAGAATACGACGGGTCACGTGTGTGTTGGCAACATTGGTTATCGGGATTCGATGTCTGCCGTACTCTTCCGAAAGACGAAGAAGAGAAGAAAAGTGTTTGTCTCTGGTGATGAGCGCGCTCTCTCTCTTTCTTAATGACGAGATAGAATGATGACAGGTGGAAAAAGAAATTAGTTTGAAAAATTGGAGTCGTTCTAGAAATGCTGCTCAGATGAACTAGGTTGTCGAACCTTCCAAGAAAGTCATTTGTCACATTAAGTTCAGTTCAGAAAGTGAATTGAATTTTGAGAATCCGAAGCCATAAAACGAGAAATTCTAGCAACAAGTACAAAAAATATGCTTTGGGCACTGCTTTTTCAATATTCTCACTTCAGCAAGTTTAGCCAGTGAAGAAACAAGGAAGCTCAATCAGTTGATCGGAAAAAAAGAGAACTGTACAAATGACCGTGGTTTATTCATGAATTCTCTCAAAGTGTGATGTGAATTTTGACATTTGAAGACGGGAGTTACAGAATCTACCGTTTTCGAAGAGAACATGAAAGTTAGATGCATCGAATGGAAATTTCTTGCAAAAATTCTAAACAAGAACTGGTTATTCCTGCTGTCATAAGATTGGAGTACCTTTTTCTCCGCAGCAGGAATGATAATACGACGACAATTAAGAAAAATTGTTCCCCTTTCGAGTTGTATCAAACTGCCTGGGAAAACCGTATGTCTTCGATTCCAATCGTGTTTCCAGAAAACATTGTCGATAACTTAATTGTTCATAAAGTCTTGCCCACTCCAAAAAAATTTTCTTTTGGAATGTTATTATTCTATATTCCGATTGTATTTTGAAGAAGCTTCAAACCTATTTTCTGTTTCTGCCGTCAGAAAAAATACCACCTGTCGCAAAAACGGTTCAAAGGGCAGACAAAACAGATAAGCTGTCAATAAAGAGATGCCGCTTCTAATTGGAGATTATCATCACTGAAGGTAGGCGGTAGCCGTTTAGGAGGTGAACAAAACCAATTAGGTGGGTAATTTGAGTCCGATGTTTTTTAGGAAAAAATAGATAATTTGCAATGGCGGCAACTCCCGATTACAGAAAATGTTTTGAAGAAGCGTGTTTCAAAATAACGGGTGCGCAATCCGGGGATTTTGGGAATTGGAAATAGAAAAATGTATAGTTAACACTAAATACAAATTTAACACTGAGTCCTTTGAATATTACATAATGTTGCATGTGAATTTCATTTTCGTGTGATCCCTAATATATCAAGATTTAAGCAACTCCAGTTTCATTCTTACAACTCAACAGTCGTCTGTACTTTGCTCAATAGGCAATCTGAAACCATAATTTGTATTTTCCACCCACCCGGATTTGTTTCCTCTTTCTCGAATGGTTCCAATTTCGCATTTGGATAATATTCGTCAATTAAAATCGGCTTTTCTTTGCTTTCGTATTTTGAACCTGCCACGCCTTCTTTCGTTTCGGTTAGGTGGCAGATGGCTCACCTGTTACTAATGAACCCTCCAAACCAGCGTGGTGCGACCTCTCCGTTTTGGATGCTTTATATTCATGCCTTCAATTTTTAATTTTCAAATTTTAATATTCAACTTTCCAGAGCTATTCCAAACAGACAAAATGGCGAGCTCTTCGTGGCCCTACATTCCTGGCGACGGACTGAACAATGCAATGCCGGGGATCACCAAACAGGATCAAGTCAGTTTCATTTTTTGAGTTATTATACATGTAGCTTTTACAAAGTTTCTGAATAAATTTATGACTCACTAATCATCATTCAAAAAGAAAAACAACCGATTTTCTATTAGTGTATCCTCTCGAACTGACAAGGAGATGCTTTTTCTACGTTGGTTCGGAGGTTTCTATGAGTTGGTGGTTCGAAAGATGCTCTCCCTGTGAGTGGATTCTGAAATTTCTAGCCTCCACTGAAAACTGCAAGTCTGAAAATCTCCATCTGAAAATCGCCATATCAACATTGCAATGAAAATCAAGGTACAGGTTAGATTTTCAAAGGAAGATCTGCAGACTCTCAGGCTCAAGTGACGCCTAGAAACTTCCGAATCCACTCTCAAGGACAGATGAGAAAAACATTCCCTTGTGAGACGAACGAATATGATTGAATATATCTCAGAAGTTTCAGCTATTTTTTTCTTAATTCCATAGTTCTCTTATTAAAAAATTTGTGTGTATTGGTTACTAAGAAAAATATTTATAGTTTTTCATCGACAGCTCGCTGAAAACAACATTTTTTTCATAACCGGAATTACAGAACGAACCAATGTGGTCGCTTCCGATAGAACATCAGATCTTGGCAAATCACTTGTCCTTGTTGCCATCTCCTGAAACACATATTTTCAATCAGCACGCGATGAATCACAATGTTTCTGGCTTCAACACTTCGCACCAGAGTCAACTTTTTCCGGATATCAGTTCTTACTGCCCCCTAGCGCATTCTGTGAAACCCAAACACGCAGTTGAGACAATTCAAAATCAAATTTTCGCTCCTCATAATGGTCACAAACCTGTTTTCCAAAACACTGATAATGGTAATCAATGGACGGATTTCACAAATTCTTCATCATCAAATGGTAATCACTTACTGCAATGCCCCAAATCTGAATTCAATGTAATTTTTATTTTTTGATGTCTTACGGAGTAATACAGTTTTTTCCAGATGATGAGTAATGCTGTTGAAATGTCGTCACCGATTTTCCAGATGGAAAGTTATGATAAAACTGTGTTTCCAGAGACAGAGCGTTTATCAGCTTTTATTGATAATGCCTCAACCATGCGTTCGATGCACGATTTCCCTTTTCTGGAACCGAAGTCTACAAACTATCCTTCTGCATTTAGAGTAGTTAGAAACTCCCGGTCAGGTTTCAACAAGAAATTGTCCAAGAGAGAAAAGAATGATTGTCACCAGCATCCCAGTCTGTATAGTGCAATACCCCATCTACACCGAACTTCGTTTGAAAAGTTCCCAACCCATTCGATTGCAACATTTAAAAACCAAGCAATACAGGACACGGTTAAGACTCATGACACAGAGAGCCAAATGGGATGTGCTTTTATGGACTCAAACGATCAAATGGACCACAGGCAATCAGCAACTTGCAAGGAATCAGAAACAAGAAAAGTGGAAGTCAAGAACCGTGATTATCCAAAAATCGACAAGGTTCAGAATGACCAACTAAACGACGGAACAATAATTTACGAAAACGTGCTAGTACCGACATCACCTGGTTTGGATCTCAATCAAAATGTCATGATGGCAGAAGGATATGAGAAAAAGAACCTGCCAAATGAAGACTACGGGTTAGTTTTTTTTGTCTTTTTGCCAGTAGATTATAAACTGGAAACAGCGTGTTGACACGAAAATTTTCAGCTTTCAGTGAGCATCAAATAGTAAAAACCTCAAATTTCGAACTGGCAGCTCAAAGTAGTATACTTATTACAGGATCTTCAGAAGTAACGATGTAAACGATATAACTCTCTCCATTCCCCAACAGAAATTCAAAAACTCATGTTCACCAATTTATGCTTCGAAACCACGAACGAGAAAATCGTATGAACAGGTTGGTTTTCGAGTACTCGAGACAACAAAAACAGCCTCGAAATGGCAAAGTGTTTGAGTTAAATCATCATATGTGTTTTCAGAAACACAAAGAGAGAATCGAGTTGATGAATAAAAATTGGAGCAGGGTGGATAGAATGTTAGCTGATGTGATCAACAAAGATGAGATCGAAAAGACGACAGAGTGCTTGAAACTCATGATGTACCGTATCTACAATGAAATCGCAGCGAAAAACAACGAATATAAATCATTTTTTGATTTTTATCAAGAGCAAGTTACAAAGGCAAGCCAGCTCACTGAAATAGAACAGAATTATTGATATTCATGACCATTTCAAGTTATTCCACACTATAGAAACACTCGAGACAGTGAAATGATTCCAGTTGACTTCAGCATGTGCCATACAGTCAGAAACTGTTCTATGTGTTATTCTCGACGTTTATTTTCACAGGACCAGTTTCTTATTGAGCGACTTTCAAAGCAGATGAAGCTTATTCAATGGAAGAGTCTCTGAAATCGTTAGCTTTTATATAGAATGCGAGCAATTTCTGATTTTTTTGTCTTTTTCCGAGCCCTTGAAAAAAACTTGAATTTAGCTGAAATCCCCATTAGTGTTTGTATACTGTTGAACGGCATATTATATAAAAAGCTACAAGAAAATTTATTTATCTTCAATGTTTCCGATCACATAGATATGTTACTTTCCCATTTTCTTTCCAAAAGTCAATTAATTCTTCAAATAAACAATAAAACTTTTATTTTTCCATTTTTTAAAATCAGTTTCTCTTCAATTGTGTTGTTCAAAATCTTCAATTCTAGTTTTGAAATAAAATAAATTAAAGGATAGCAAAAAAATGAAGATTAAAATTATTATTTGAGGTCAAGATGGTTGATTCGCAATGATTCCACCATAATGTTGATGATTGGTTCCGAGTCCGACGAAGATTGAGAGGCATTGTTTCTTGATCGATCCTTATCCTTCTCATCCATTGGAGACATTTTGTGCCCTTTCCGGTTTCGGGCATCCCACTTTCTCTCCAGTGTCTTGGAGCCTTTGACAGCAACACGCCAGCTGAATGGGGTGATCGTGTCGTTGTCAGTGACACCGATCAAAATCGAATTGTAGGCGTATTCATGGATGTAAATACGCCTTTTTCCCTCGATCACTAATCCGTCGATTCGATCCCTGTAAATTTGTTTGTTCAATTGAGGGTTAAAGAATGATAATGAAAATTACCTGCTCTCCCACCATCCAGCTACTCTGGTCTGGCACTCGAAGTTATTGAGAGCCCGTTTGGTTTCGTCCAAGGTGATGTTCTTCACGAGCATTTTGTGGCGCTTGTCGAAGACCAACACTTGGTCGAAACCCATCCCGACTCCAAATGTGGTGAGTCTTTGGCTCCATCCCTCCGGACTTCCACAGAGTGAGCGGAAGACTGTGCTCCAAGCACCGGAGACGCTCTCCCGATCGAAGACACTTGTGGCCATCAGCTTGAGCTCGTGTGGTCTTGCTTGGGCCTCAACCATAGAGCCTTTGAGCTCCATTCCAAATGAGCAAAGCGCCTGGAAACACAATATTATTACAAAAAACTATGAGAAAAAAACATACCTCCGTTCGGCTTCCTTGGATCAGATCGGTGCGATGGTAGAAGATGTAGACCTAGAAAAAACAGTTTTTATGTTAACGGATCAAGCATTTTTCGAAAAGTTTTGATATTGAATTTTCTACACAATTTTTGTAGCTTTTTTCCAGTTCTTAACAGAGCTCTTGTATTTTATATATCACGATTTATCACTCAAAAGCTAACATCATACATTTCTTATTTTTCAAAACGCTGATCGGATTTCTTTCGTAGAAAAGCATATAAAAGCTGTACATCATTTCCTATTTATTGAAACGCAACACAAGTGAACCTTCTGTATACAACACTTCAACTTGACTAACCTTCGCATTGGGGGACTCGGAAGCCAACATCTTCCACACTTTCAAGAAGTGCTCCAATTCTCCGGCTCTGTCCTCCGCAACGGCATTGAAGACGAAGATCAAGCCGTCAACCTTTTTGTACGTTGTTCGGTGGAGTTGAAGTCTCATTCCTTCCTCAGTAGTTCCATAATCTCTCATGGAGATATGATTGTTGAGGAAGCTGGAAAACATTTCATTGAAAAAATCTTCATGTTATTTTCACTTACGTATCGGCGGAGAAAGTTACAGTCTCGGTTGGACCCATGTTGGAAAAATCTTTCCTATAATGGGACAATGCGGATCGGAGTGACGACTTCCCCACACGTTTGCTCCCCATAATCACCAGACTGTAGTTCTTCATCGCTTCCATTTTGCGGTGGTCTGAAAATATTCTGTTGAAAATAGGTGAAAAATGATTGAAAGAGAATACATGCAAATGGAAAACCTTTCGAAAAATTAGGAGAAAATAACATTCAAAACGACAAAAAGCAGAGAAAGAAAACGAAAAAAAGAAATGAGGAGTATGCGTCATTGTGGCGAGTACTGTAGACGAAGGGCACCACTGCCATGCATTAATGGGATGACTAATATTCGTCATCATTGGTGCAAGGGAAACTATCTTTTTTGAATATTGACTCGAGAAACAAGATGAAGATAAATGAAAAGAAATGAAATCTAGTTTGAAACGAGGTTTCAAAAACTTGGTGATATATTGCCGTTCAATAAGAAAAAAAAACCAAGTATTCATATTAAGAAAACGCTGTCTTTCAGGAGTTTATCACAATTCGAGCTAAAGAAATGTATTTCGGGAACTAGGAGATGGTGAAGCGGTACAGCTTTTGTAATATGGGTGCGGCAAATTCACATACATTATTGAATTTGATGATGGGAAAGTGTGCAGATACCGTTTCCAAATTGTTTTTATTGCCTTTTAATCAAATTTTCAGCTGGGAACACGATCCAGTAAGACCTGTTCGTGCCAAAGTTTTGGTTGAGACGCCTTTCCGGATGAAAAACTGCTTTCAGATATAGGGCAAGAGCTCTAGCTGCAGCGTTTTGCTCAAAACCAAAATTCATTGGTCAAACTCTTCTTTTTCGACGAGTTCTCCTATAAAACTGTACATTTTCTTGCGCGCCAATCTATTATATTGATACACATGGTCATCAAGAAGTCCATATATTGCTCCGAAGTACTTATTTTACCGCTAACAATTTATTACAATCAGACATTGGTCATGAGCACCTTCGAAATGAAGGATAATAAAATTCTTCTTAGGAATCAAAAACAGGTATACACGAAGAGACAAATACAAAATGAAGGTTCATGATGGGAAAAAACTACTGAACTATTCAGTGAAAATATCGTGTTTTCTTTTCCTGAAAATGGATCGCAATATGTATGTAAAGCTCGTTCTGTTTGAAGACCTGAACTTGTTTTTGATTCTATCCGACATTCAGTTCCTTATTATGCCAAAGGGAAGTTGAAATTATTTTACTCTGAATGATTTTCGCTCTCAGAAATTATGAGAATTTCTAGTTGTATTGAGACTGTTTGAGAGATTGGAAAGTCCCGTAAAACGACAAGTATGGTCGGACCAATCTTCATTTCTTAAGCGATACTTCTTAGACGAAGTCTCGATTTCCGACTTGAACCTCAATTATTTTGTTATTGAGAACCGTAAATTCTGTTTTTAGACCAAAACTCAATAGTTTTTGAAATTAACTGTTCCAAAACGAAAGTAAGTTCTATCTGAGCGACATTATCTCTTGTTTCGTTACCGTATATTTTCCAAACAATTTATATGCCCTTGTTTTTTCCCATCCAATTTTCTAATACTTTGTGAAAGTTTGCTTCGGTGTTTTTTCCATGGGAAACGGTGTTGATTTGATTATGAGAGCCATAAAAGCTAAGTTTCTGCTCTGTGTTCTTTTGTCATATATGTAAATGCTCTATTTCTCACTATCATTGGTTCGTTTGGTTTTCAGGCCTCTTCTTTTTGCTCATAAGGTATAGTTTATCGAATCTGAAGCAACTATAAATTACTAAACTTTCAGGTTATGATTTTTTTTTAAAGTTTAGCTTCATTTTCCGGTTTCAATTGATCAATAGTGAGGTTATTCATGTTTCTAGATAGTTTATTTGCAATTTTTCAAAATTGAAGAGAACATCAAACCTTTTGACTGACATCATTTGTAAAAAATGGAAAGTGTAACGAGGAGAAAAAGTGGATAGCAAGATGGCCTCCGACAACACCCTTTATTAATTATAAAACTCCATTAAATTATTTTGAATAAAAATCCTCTACTTGAAAAGTATTGACATTTATCTTGATGATGTTAGAGCATGAAAAAAATATTTTTTCCGAAGTTACAATGGTGGATACCTCTGATGGGATTGAACACAGGGCCAGGTTGGCGCATCACCAAATTTACTACCGACTGCGCTATGCGGCCGGGAAGACGCGACGACCAGGGTTTCCATCATGTGCTGCTTTGATGTCGGAATTTTGATAACCAGTTGACGAATCTGAAAATTTTCACTGAACACATTTTTCTCACAATAATAACGATAAAAAAAGAAAGTTCTGGCAATCAGTGTTACTTTTCTCTTCTCATCCACTGTTTTGTTTCCATCTGTTCAATTTGTTTACACTTTTTGTCATTGTGCATAATACCAATTAGACACTGCACACCCTCCCACAGCGCACTAAATAACAAATTGATCTGCTAGGACATTCACAATTGTTTTTCACCACAGTGGTTTTACCGTTTTCACAAAAAACTCCAATTTTTCAAAGTATATTTTGAAATAAGTTTTTCGAATTTCTGATGTTATCATACTAATTTTCGTGAATGAAACACTCAATTTTCTGTGTTTTTTTTCTTCTCAACGTGCCACTCGCAGTCTACATCGCGAACGTTATTTTTAATTGGCTGAAATTGTCGATTCTTTTCCATTTCTAAGAGAACAGAGCCAAAAAATGGAATGAATAGATGTGCTTCTAATCTTCATTTTGTAGCGGGAAAACTATAGAATGTTTCTTTTGGATCAACATTTGGCTGCTTTGTCGGATTAAGTATTCATATCTTTCTTTTTGAAAAAGAGCAAATCCGTTTCATTCAAAAGGATGTTCAAATCCGTTTGCCTTTTCACCTTTCCCTCATTTCTGGGCCTTTCCATTTTTCCCCATGTTTCTTCAGTGCATGCATGTGTTTTGTTTTCCCCCTCTTTTCCCTAATCTTCTGCTTCTCTCTTCATTTTTCATGTGTTCGAGATAAGTAATAATGCGGTTATTGTTGAAGTTCTTGTTTTAATTTTTGAGTTTTCCGCACTACATTCTCGTGATTAGGCTCTATCGTTTATTTTGAATTTCCTTTTATGCGTATTCCTCCTATTTTACGTTCATTTTTAGACGTTCCGACTGTTCACAAAATATGTAAATTTCAGATGAAATCTCAGCCATTACAAATAATTGATTACATCGTGGGAAAGGTTTTCCAAAAACCTGACAACACCCGTCAACTCATAACGGAAATCGCAGCGGATCTCAACTTTGTTGGCAAGCCAGGATCGTTGCAATCCAAGTAAGAAACCAATTGTTCTCAACTGTTAATTATCTTTTCTAACCTTTTTTTTTTAATTTTAGAGTGATTGCGATGCTCAAAAAGCCGGAAAAGTTGAAGCATCTCCATATAAATCAAATAGTTCAAACTATGTTTATCATGAACTTTAGCACAATTGGACACGCCTGGAACCAGTTAGTGAATATAAAAAACTAGTTCCATGAATTTTTTTTATTTCAGAATTTCGAAAGCTGGAACTTTCGTTATAACAACTGCCGGAAAGATTTCTTCATTCGAATCCCATGATGGACGCATGAGATGCGAGAACGACACAGTCACTGTTCAAGAACCGAATCCAAGACGTCGAATGAGAGCTCCAGACCAAAAGCCAGCTTCTGAATATCGTGCTTGTAACTTTGGAGGTCGACATCCGGCGCTACTGTATCAAATTACCCAAGGAGGGAACAAGTCAGTCAAAAACTCTGCAAAGGATTTTCTCTTCTTCCTGCATAGTTCGGTCAACAAACTCTCTTTGCCAATCTTCGATCAATTATTGGAAGAAATCGAACTGAAGTATGAAGACTTGAGCTGTTCAAGCAAGCAAGTGAATTTGGGAAAACTTCGCAAAATTTCTTCACAAATCATCGGAGATGCCACCAAGAATGCGAAGGAAAAAGAAGAGGAAGAGGAAGAAAAAGGAGAAACTATTTTGAAGGAGAGTCTTTTGGGCATTTTGATTTGTTGCCTGACTGGCACAGAAGAATTGGAGGATATTGTTGAAAAGCTGCTCGAACTTCATTATCCGGCAATTGGCGGTAGCAGCCTCGACACCATTGACATCGACGTCCTTGTCAATTCTGTCCGAGTTTTTTTCAATACCATTATCGAAAATTAGTACTGGAGATTATGTAATTTTTTATCCAAACGAATGAATTGATTATACCCTAATCGTGCTGTTCAAACTGTTTCTTGTGTTGCTTCCTCACCTTCGGGATTATCTCTTCCTCTTCAGAGCCTTCATTTTGTGTGGGTATTAGTGTGGCCCTCTTCATCTTTCCTTCAGGTAAGCGTAGGGAAAGGAAGAAGAGAGGAGACCCGGCTAGTCTTCGTACACGAAGCCACTATTCAACAAGAGATGTTCTCCTTCTCTTCTTCTTCTTCTCCTCAATCTTCTCATTAAAGATATTGATCTGACTGCGCGCACGGGCAAGAAGGGACATTCTACTCCACGACACACACAAATACAACTTTCGTCTCTCTTCTTTTGCACCTCCATTGTAGCCTTCCACCTGTCGAGCAGCACATAATGAGAGGGACAGCGCTTTTTACTCGGGTCCTACTCGGATTAATTCGGAGGTTTGTTTTTCAAATGAAAGTAGTAGCCCTGTAGGAAAAAGTTTTTTGTTCAATTCTTCCGTGAGAGTGTTCAATTAATAGTTTTTGCAGGACACGGAAAACGAAATACAAGCAGAAACTATTAGGAAACAGAAGGCCGTGATTCCATTAGAAGGCTTCTCGAACATCTACATAAAAAACAGATGAGATGCATTCATTCTCCGAAAATGTCAGCAACATATTATCTACATGCTGACGAACACGGATTTTTCATCGATGGCAACCCCGGATCATTTCAATTCCCGACAACTGGAGCACCTTCAGTTTGTTTTCAACAGTTTCCTGCAGCCTTGGTTGTGGAATGAGAATGAATATGTTGGGAGTGGAACGATAATGAGTTAACACCAGCAAAACAAATCGAAAGAGAAACTGCTCACCGTCTATTTGGTTCAACATTTCCTTCTCTCCTGGTGAGCATAGCCATGCAAAGCTTCATTTAAAAGCAATAGTGCTGTTGTATGTTTTTAGAAAACGTGAATCTAATAAAACATTCATAAGTTTTTTAGATCACCCACGATAACTTCATCTCGCGATTGTTCGAAGTTTGAAGGTTCTTCCCCGCGCTTCCTTCTTCTATGTATCATTCACAAACGTTCTACAGGAACACTATCATCATTTTACTCTTCAAAGTTCTCAAGAGTGGTTTGAGTGATTCAATTGTAAGTTGATTTTTAAGTTCCCTATCAATCTCCAACCAGAATCCATGAAATAACTTTGATGTAGCCTGCATACAATGAATTGCCAGTGGTATGGCTCGGAAAATATCACAGAGATTCTCGTTAAAATTTTCGATTCAGTTTTAGTTTTCAATAAAACCCAAAAACAAAATTTCTGTTGACAACGATGCTCCAAAATTACCCTCCTCGCTCTTTTTAGCGCATGTAAATTTTTGCGCTTTTTCAAAGATGGAATCTGATTTTGTTGCTCACGATATCTTTTTTTTGCATATGAAATCAGCTATATAGCTCACTAGCCTCACTATTGATATTGAAATTGTCAAATTCTGGTTTTCCAGGTTCGCAGTTAACAACAATGCTGATCGGGGTGGTACGGATGGAATCAAGGAGGAAAGGGGCGTGAGAACAAAGTCTGGACGCAGTAAGTTTACAAGAAATGAAGTCTCTCAACCCATATTTTGGATTGCAGGAAACCAACGAATTCAGCAAAAATGTCATACGTTCGAACAACCAATGCAGTATCACACCAACTACTTGACAGCTACTCGTCTCCTTCAACACATGTCACTAAGCTCGATTGTTTTCAATATGAATAATTGTTCGAAGGACTTCCTGGCTATTGTGATTGTGGAGAATGGAATAATCTACTCTGGAATAGTGCCGGTTCATCAAATGGATCAGTTTGCTGCTCAGTTCCAACAGATAGTCTACAATTCAATCGACAAAGCTCGTGAAACTCTTGGTATGCTAAAGAATAGATAGCGAGAACAACTGCAACTGTCGCATTCATCGGACACGACATTCATTTACGGCAATCGTCCTTATCACTCGAAAAACGATCTAAAATGGAGACAATAGCCATCAGAAGGCGAGTGCAAACAACAATAGCAATATTGGGTCATCGAGTGATGTAGAATCCTATCAACATCAACAAAAAACTGATAAAAGTCCCAACAACTGGAACATAGTTGCAAATCGAGCGGAAGGACGACTATTCAGACGATGAATTCGATTCCAGGACGATGAAGATAGTTTAAAGCTTCCAATAACAAAATGTCGGACAATATGACATTTTGTGCAACGACCTGCAAGACTGACAAACTTTCGGAGACGCAATCAAGAACACGGAGCAAAAAAATAGAGAATGACGCGACTACTCACCGGCAAGAAGGGATTCTCTACTCCATCACACGTACAACTTTTGTCTCTTTTCCTTTGTTGCTACATTTCAGCCTTCTCCTGTCGAGCAGCACATACTGAGAGGGCTGTGGCACGCTTCACTCAAATTCTTCTTGGAATGGTTCGGACAGATTTTGTTGATAGCAGCACCAGAGTATGTTATTTCCCGAAAAACAAAAGCGCCATCAGCACATCTCCAGTTGTTTTCTGCAGCCTTGGTTGTGGAACGGAAAACGTTCACAAGCAAACACGTTCTCCTAACATACGGAAAGAAACTATACAGACTCCGCGATTCCATGAGCTCAATTGAAGTGGTGAGTAGTTGACATCAGCTTTTCGAATGAAAATAAGATGCGCTCATTATTTATTTGGTTCAGCAATCTTCTTCGTTTCTGGTGAGTATAACCATGCAGAGCTTCATTTGAAAACATTAGTGTTGTTGTATTTTGATATAAAGCGTTATTGGTTTTTCAGATCACCTACGGCAACTTCATCTCGCTATTGTTCGGCGTTCAAAGGTTATTGATCACGCTTCCTTCTTCCATGTACCATTCACAAGCTTTCCGCAGGAACACTATCATCATTCTACTCTTTGGAGTCATTGAGAGCGGTTTGAGTGATTCAACTGTAAGTTGATTTCTGACTTCTCCAACCAGAATCCATGAAATACCTTTGATGTAGCCTGCATACAATGAATTGCCAGTGTTATGCTCTTAACTTTGGCTCGGAAAATATCACAGAGATTCTCGTTAAAATTTTTGATTTAGTTTTAGTTTTCAACGCACATAACATCGAGAACGCAAGTGCTGTTGAGAACGATGCTCCAAAATTACCCTCCTCGCTCTTTTTAGCGCATGTAATTTTTTGCGTTTTTTCAAAGATGGACAATGATTTTGTTGCTTACGATGTCTCAATGCACAGTTTTTTCAACTAAAATTAGCGAGATAACTCACTAGCCTCAATTTTGATGTTGTCATTGTCAAATTCCAATTTTCCAGGTTCACAGTACAAATCAATGCTGATCGAGGAGGTGGGGATGGAATCGAGGTGCTGAGGAACGTAAAAACGGACTTGGATATAGTAAGTTTTCAAGCAATAGTTGACTAAGTCCAATAATTAATCCATATTCCAGATAGCAGGAAACCGAAGAGTTAAGCAAAGATGTGATACATTCAAACAACCATACAACCTTGTTCAACACGTTACCACAGACATTTGGAGCTGAAGGTATCATTAGTTAGAACACTGTTGCAAATCAAGCGGGAGGATAAGATTCAGACGATGAATGCTATCCCAGAACAATGAATATGGCAAAAAGCTTCCAATAACCAAATATCGGACAATTTTTTTGTGCAACTACCTGAAGGATTAGCTGTTGGATTACCAATTCTTCAAATAACATCAAACTGCGCAGTCTAAAATGGGACCTTTCGTCAGTAGAAAGAACCAGGATTGTTGTACTTCTCTCACAAAGGTAATCGGATAGCCGAATATATATTTGAGCTCAGTTGCAGTGTTCAAACAGCCACTGTGGAAAGAACAGAAACTATTATAGCGGAGAAACCCACGAGTGATTGATGTTTTTCTCAAGTCAATCCAAAATGGTGAGTATTTTACTTATATCTAAAAAACGATGCACTCGAATAGCAAAAACGTGCAACCTTTGACTTAGTTGGCTGGTTATTTGAGCTCATTATTGCACATCACCAGTGATCAAACCCGGAGGAAATGCAGACCGAAGTTCAGTTGTTAGGTTGATGCAACCACAATAGGCAATCTATTACGTTCTCAAATAAAAATCATTGGTTTGCCGCCTATAACAAACTATCCATTTTCAGGCACTACCCCCGTGACAATCGACACAATGCGCAGTCCAGTCTCAGTCAAATGGCTAGCTGTTCATTTCTGAAAGAAGAGATTTATCAAAAATGAACGTTGTCGAGCCACTCAATCGAATGTTTGAATAGGATGGTCCCAATTGTATCATGCTGACAAAATTTTGGAAACGGAGTGTACAAAATTGTCACCAAAATAAGGAGAAAAATGAACGATCGCGTTTCAACTTTGGCGTACTCGAAGGTAGCATATAGAACATGAATTTCAGATAAATGAGAGCAAACGACACGTGAGTTAAAAAAAAATAAAAACTCGCTTGGCCTGTAAGCAATATCGGTTCATGTGACTGTTTCTGAAGTTGTGGTGCTTTGAACAGTGTGCAAATCATCCATCTTTAAGAATTGTCATAAAGCGAGTGTCGTTTTTTGAATAGTTTCAGTTCAATCCCTACTGTGTTCTTTGTGCATGCGCTACTGTTGCAGTACCGCTTCCTCAAGACTGCTGGTATTATGATTGACGTTTTGTGGAAATTGGTTCTATTCAGCGAATCTTTCTGATTTTCAATAGTTTCTATAAACTACATTGACTTCTGAAAACTTTATTCAGTGAAAAATTATTGTCATTACAGTGTTATTTTGCTTCTTCAGGATAATTATAAAGAAAAATTAATTCAGGTTTAGTATAAAACCGACTGAATCGAAGTCAATAATTTAGCGAGTATAATTAGATCAGTTACTGCTAACATCACTGAAGTAGTCGGTCTCCACTGGAGTGCTTTGGCTTGAAACGGAGATAGTAGAAGCTTGCTCCCCTTCTGGCTCATCTACTGGAATCATGTAGAATCCTCTTTCCGGCGAGAATTGTGGACGTGTAGCAAATACCTGTTATCGGAAATTGTCTTCTTTCTGATTACCTATGAAAAGATGATCACAAACCTTATGTCCATTGAGCACACGTCCCATGGTATACGCACAGTAGATGAACCAGATGATCACGAACACTGGAGCTACCAAACAGGTGCACAAGAATCCACACCACAAGCCTCGAAGAATGACATGCCAACATCCAAAATCCAGACAGAAGTTACTTGTGTTATACCAATAATCGATAATTATTCGTCGGATTTGTGGATATGTGACATAATAAATGATTTTGAAAATAGCTCCAAGTTGAGACAAGATCAGTATGTGAGCCCCAGCTGCCATGAGCACGGTCGAAAGAATAGAACCGATCAGTATGGTAACAAAAATTGATCCAAATAAAAGAATAGTACTAGTATCTGGTTCTGCTCGGTTTCCTTTGATCTAAAATTGAAAAAGGTGATGCGTTGATTGAACTGTTCAATTTAGGATGAATTTGCTTGAGATCTCAGGAAGCTTGTTATATAGATTACTTACTTGTCTATACTTGGAAACTGAATAAAATAGGACTTCTGTTGCTCACAAAAAAAATTTTTCTTGTACGTAACTCAGTAAAAACTGTTAATAACATTCTTACCGTCATTTGGACGTGAGTCATGTCGAAGCAAATATGAAAAATGACGTATGCTGTTAGGTTGACAACCTTTGCCTCAAATCCAAAGATAAGTCCCTGCAAACAGGTACAATTAGGATTCAGGACAATTATGAGTTCTATTCCAAAGTAATACAATTTTTAGTACCACAATTTTTGGATAAAAAATGAAGAAAACAAACAATTACGGATTTCTCATACGCTCAAAATTATGACTTTAATTGAGGCATTTCGAATACTCATAAACTTTTTTGGCTCCATAATATGTCTAGTCTTACCATTTTCGTGTTTTGAGCAAAACGTCAGCAACAAAGTGAGAAAAATTACAGGAATGTTGAATGAAAAATTGATCTGTCTGAAATGCAACTTCTCGGCTTTTGTAAAAACGAATTTCTTTTAAAAAAAAGATGAAGAAAACGGAATTAACTGTGGTTCATGAATTAGTTTGAATTGGCAAATTGATTCATATACAACTACAAAATGTGTTCGACTATTCAATCAAAAAATCTGTTAAATATGAAAAGCAAACCTACGTAATTGTACGTGATTGGGTAAATGTGAAAACGAGTCACAGTTAGCATCAAGCTCCAATCGGACTCACAAGCTTTGAAAGTACATTTTCAATTTCTGTCTATTTTTTATCTTTATCGTCAATAAATTTCTGGTTTGGTTAATTCCAATCACTATCAAATTATTGGGAACTTAACTTACCAAAACCTTTGACAGAAGTTCGGCTGCCTTTAGTAGACACAGTATGATCCCGGCTGGAACTAAGACCTGGTGAGCTCGAAACCGGACAAAAAATAGAATGAATGGATTTTCGGAAAGATCGGAATGTCAGAAAAGGGCGGGGCTTTCCAAACAAATGAAGGCAGCTACAATTGTTGAAGACTCCGCCTTCTTTTGAATCTGAGAGAGAATAGAGTAGGGAATTGTAGGAAAAATTAAACGGGAAAACCGCATAGAAACATACTGGAAGTTTCAAAATGATGGGTGTTGTGAACACCTTTGGAACCTTTTCAAAATGTTGAAGGCGACGATTATTCACCAAAATGGAATATGAATCAGAAATAGGAAACGTAGCTGGTCTCGAATAACGTTTTTTTACACTTATGAATAGAAAACGTAACATTTGAGGATGAGTACTGAGGCATTACCGATGACAATAAAAGTTTTTGTGCTAACAAAAACAGAAGAGTTTTGGGTTTTTATAACAATTTACAGTTATAGATGAATTTTCAAAAGACACTACTACAACCTATTTTTTGGAAATTTGGTCACCTCATTACGGTTTTTTCAAAAGGAATTTAATTTTTGATATAGAATGGTTCGACAATTTCAAACACTGAAGTATCCTCAATAACATTTGATTTTCCGGTGAAACATAATACAGCTCCCAAAATTCAAAAAATAAAAGAATAGAAAAATAAAACCAATCTGAAGTAATGTGACTTTCAATCCCAAATTAGCTCCTATATCTTATTCCATTCTTGGCTTCCACACCGCAATGCCAAAAGAAAATTGCCTGTACTATACCCATTCATCTTGACACTTTTATTGCTACCCCGCAAGAAAAGTGACAAATCCGGAAATTGGAGGAAGATTTCTGCCGAAATAAATGTGCTCTTTTCTATAGAAAATCCGTTTTTCTTCTTCCATTGAAAACGGGCGCTTCAAACTGAGGAGCCCTAAATGAGAGGTCGGGTTGTGAAGGACAACCGAGATTTATGGCCTATTTTCTCATTTTCCTCTAAATAACTGCTTTCTTTGTGTCATCTTCACCCGATAGTACAAAGAAAAATGTTATTGTATAGCGCGAGGTTTGTAGTTTTTCAATACAAACAAAGAGGATACAACAAGTTGGCCAAAAAAAAGTTGAAATATCTTCCTAAGTTTCAACATGCTGGTTAACCTAGTGATTTGAAAGCTGACGGAATGAAAGTAATTTCATGAGCTTGTGAAAAACTCGAGGATATCGGATGCCATTGTTACTGTACAACTTTCTTTCTAGACTCATTCCCTTTCATCAGTTTTAGCATGTTTCAGATAAAATTTAAGGAAGGGGAAAAACGTTAGAGCTAGAATTTCAGGAGTTTTATGCCATGTGATCCGCTTGAAACTTGCGTTTGACCCCTATCGAATGCTAATACGAATCAATGATTCTCGATTTAAAAAAAACATTCTTTGTTCAACATCAGAAAAGAATACTGATCAGGCGAAAATTCGATTATGAAGAAATACATTTGATTCATCCAGTGAAATAAACTTTGTTGATGTTTGTCTACTGCCTAGACAACGTCAAAGTTCTGCTGCTACGTCGCTCGCTTCAAGGACACCACGATGTTCTCGTTGAAAATGCTATGGTTATGAGACGACTCTCAGCAAAGACTTCTTTCTGACAAAGTGACTCCAATTTTCACGCAGCTAACACATAAAAGGGAAGAAGGGAAGGTGTTGTAAAGCACTGAAAGTGAATTTGTTTAAAGTTAGAACATTCCGTAAAACTGTGATAAAAACCGCTTTGATGTAGAGGGATACCAATAATAACGTGGAAATCACAGTAAATAAAACAGAACGAGTTTCTTCGGAAAGTTTGTCTGTAAGACATTTCTTCGAATTATAGTTGTATTTTGTGTGTAACTGAATTGACCTATAATATTTTATCGATTTCGGATTTCACAGTAATGTCGAAATCAGACAAAAATTCCCTACCGCCAAGATCATTCTGTTTGATCAGAACCGACACCTAGCTGTCACCAAAAAATACAATTTTGTTGAATTCATGAAGAAAAATTTGAAAATTTGTATCAGAGAGACATAAGCGTCTGGTTTCCATACATGTGATCAAACTCATAAGACAGAAGATTTTCAGAGAAATTGTGGATCCAAACTGGTGATCTGTCTGAACTTTCAAGTATTGATCTTTGGAAAGAAACATGCTAAAAAGATCAATTAGTACATCGTTTCGGAAACACTCACACCTAAAAAGATTTCGAGATTTTTGAAATTGCACAAAAATAGATTAGACAGTGAAGCCCGGATAAAATTTTCTAACAAGAAATTGTTTTTTCTCATGTGGGTTCGGAATTTTTTATGAATTGGTGATTCAAAGGTAGCAGTCCCTGTGATTGGATAACGAAATTTCTAGCCCTCAATGGAGCTTCCAATTTGGAAACCTCCATCTGAAACCGCCATATCAACATTTCATTGAAAACCAAGAAGCGAGTCTGATTTTCAGAGGAAGATTTCCAGGCTTTCAGGTTATGGTGAGGAGAGAAATTTCAAAATCCACTGACCGGGAAAGCTACTTTCAAGCCGCCAATTTTTAGAAAATTCCTAATCCATATGAGAAAAGCTTTCCTTTGTAAAACTAAAGCTATTTTTCATCATTTTTTGTGGACGGCTTCATATTTCTTGATTGATGTTTCCAGGATTTTTGTTACCCCTTATTACTCTTCATCTTTATTGACACCCATCCCATTTATTTCCGGAACCGAGATGACCTTATTTCAATGTCCAATTTTCCCATCTGCCAGGTGCCTTCTTTTTCTGTGATTAATGAATCGGGCTCGTCCTTCGCAGCGAGATATAGAGAGGACTTCTTATAAAGTGGGGAGAAACGAGGCGAGGCGATTTGAAGGAGTTGGAAAAAACTATTTGAAAAATGTGCAAAAGTTTATTAGAAAAAAAAAATAAAGTAAGTTTGAATGGAAAGTTTTTAAAATTCATCACAAGGTGATACCAAATTTGTATGTGATTTTCTCTTCTGATAAACCATAAAACTCAAAAAAAAATATTGATTCTACTTGAGTTGAATGAACTCAAGCCAATTCTGGGGATTGAATGGACCCAAAGGAAGTGTCAAAAAAGTTGAAATTTTCAGCTACCTGTCTTGGGCCCATTCAATTTTGAAGAATGGCTTTGGCCCGTCCAACTCAAGTGGAACCAAATAATTCACTTTTTGATTCAGAGACGTAGTGAACAGTTATAAATTTTCTCTTTGATTGCATCTTGTTAATTTCCCCCCTCTCCCGTTTCTTTTTGATAAATTCGTTCTTCCCAGGTATCTTCATCTTTCAGAGTCCTCCTCCTCTTCGGAACTTGCTTCTTCCTCTGAATCGTCAATAAATTCTATATACGCTCCTTTTTTCTGCACAGTTCCTTCTTCCTGATCGGTTCCTTCTTCCTGATCAGTTTCTTCTTCCTGATCAGTTCCTTCTTCCTGATCAGTTCCTTCTTCCTGATCAGTTCCTTCTTCCTGCTCCGCTCCTTCTTCCTGCTCCGCTCCTTCTTCCTGCTCCGCTCCTTCTTCCTGCTTAGCTTGTGGATTCTGGATTGGAAGAGGTTCAGGCATGAACCAGGGAGCCAATTTCGGGCGTGGAGGGTAGTCGTGGAACGAGTTTTCAGGGCAATCCTGTAAATAAATGATAGGTTAGTAAGTGGAATTTCACATATTTTTGGATTTTTTCAAAGAGTGGGGGAAAACCAATCAACGAAAAAATGACTCAGAAGCTCACTACTATCTAAGATGATTAAAAAGAAACGAGCATTCAAAATAATGTTCCGATTGGTTTCAAATTGCCAAAAAACGTTTCTAGAGAACACTTGCCGTATTTTTTGGCAGACATATTTTTTTTGAACTGGTGGAAAATATTCACTCACCTTCCAAATCTCGTGATTTTTATCATACTTGGCTAAAAATCGTTCAAGAAGCTCTTGCTCAACCTTCAACTCATAAGCAGCAGGCTCAAGATCTCCATCAGCACGAATAATTGCGTCCCTAAACAGAACTTCTTCTTGTTTAGTGAAGTCTTCTTTTTCATAATTTGGAGAATTGATTGAGATTGCTCCGGATTCTGCACATCTACAGATGGTGAGATGAGGGATTGGGAACGGTTGAAGTTGAGCAACTACTTTGAGTCTGTTTTCTTCCAGTTCTTCTTCAGACAGTTTAACTTTTGGACGACTTTTATGGGTTTTGAGCAGTGAGTTGTCAAACATTTCCTTTTCCTCCTCTGTCAGTTTCAAATTTCTCCATCTCCAATTATTTTCCTCCTGGATAATTTCTTCCACTTTTTCGCGGCTCAGCTCGATTCCACGAGATTCTTCCTCTGCTTTCCATCTTGCAATAAAAGATTTCTCTGATTCCCAGAAATGATCATCTTTTGTTGGGCGAGTGTCATGAGCCAACATGGAGTAAGTCTGACAAAGCAGACATAATTTGCTAGAATCCATGTTCTCCGTGTTTCGGAAATGCTTGGTGCAATTTTTGCAACTAACACGAGGCTCGAATTCCACATGGAAACAGATGAAAAAGTTGCAAGTGCACGGCAAGAAAGCATCTGATGTCAGCTCGTATTTGCGTTGGAACTGGTAGAGATAGTTCTCAATTTCTCCGAGATGATAGTTCCTCATCTGTAAAACAAAATCATAAAAATTCTTACAAATTTGAGAGATTTTTCCTAGAACTAGCTCAGAACTAAAGTTTGGTATTCATACCTATGATTACACTAGTAAACTCCTGACATTTTCATTACTGTGATTTCGAACTCACCGCTTTCTCTTGAATCAATCTTCTTGAAGTCTTCTCGCTTCTCGACAGTGTCGCCAATTCTTGAACTTGATACACCGATAACGGCTTCATTTTTTGTGGAAGCTTGAGCAAAACCTCGTCTATTTTCTCCAAGCTGGTAATGAAGTTGTAGTTGTTGTTCTTGAGGTGTTCAAGAGCTATTTCCAACGGAACGTGTCCTTCGAACTGCCGCCAAATTGCTCTCCAGTACACGTTGTAAACCAGTGTGTAAAACAGTTCTTCCGACTCTTCAACATTTTCAAATTTTGGCGAATTTGTTTTCTCAAGTGCAGATTGAATTTGCATTGGCGTTGGAGGTGTCCAGAAGGCTTCTTTGAAATTTTTTCTGAATTCTGAACCAGTTCCGAGCAACCCATCAGAATCCATTTTCGTTTCCAAACCAGTTTCAAGGAGTTCATCATAATCATTTTCGGGTTCTGGAACAGTTTGGAGGGCAGGTATTTCTGCCTGAAAATGATCTCCAACACGAATTTTTGGGTTTGCTTTCATCGTCAGAGCTTCTCCCCCCTTCCGGTCCTGCATTGTAATTTCCAGGTTGTTCCTGTTGACTTTTTTCTTTTCAAATCGGAAGGGTTTTCGGACAAGACCTGTAGGCACAATCACTCCTCGATCTGTAAATATTAGTAATTGAGATTCTATACAGTTTCAACAAAGCAGCGTGAAAAAGATATCACACTTTAATTTCTCCTAACATTAATGAGAAACTAGTGAAAAGTTGTTCTGGAGCTTATAAAATCTCAAACTTGACTATAATTGGAATTTTTTTGATGAAGAACTCAATGAATTTGAACTTCATGATGTAAAAATACAAAATTTGAAGAATTTCAATGAACAAAAACGTTTGTTTTTCTTTGTTCTCGGACTGAATAGTTTCATTCTTCCCATGGATCTCACCCTGATATTTTTCTGCATTCTTTGCAATTTCAGAAAGTTCATCTTCCTGTTTGTTGGTTCTTCTACTTCTCCGTGGTTTGAAAACTGAAGCTTCGGTCTGATCATCAACTTTTGTTATTGATCGGTTACAAAGTTTTTTCCTTCTCGTGCAGTCTTCCATGTAGCTTGTTGATGTTCCGGCCAGCAAGTCAGAGTTCGGAGATTGGTTTTCAAAATCCATCGGCTCTTCTGACGTAGCTGAAAGTAATATGAACTAGAAATGAGATTAACTAAAAACACAAACGGTCATAAACTTGTGGTCGCGGTTCTAAATTTTCATTTTCACGGAAGACAATGAGCTGCCGTAACACTTTAGAGAAAGAACAAGCAGGTGTTCAAAAATTGCACGTCTTATATTGCAAAGTCATGAAACATTCATATCATAACTTTTGGCATTGAGAACGGTGATGTACTGTCAACTTTGTTTGCAACAAATGATTGACAAAGTCCAGTTAGAAACCAATATTTTTAGAATTCTTTGAGAATGTGCATTTCAAAAAGTGTTAGTTGAATACCTTATATATTCTTGAATCATAAAAAAAGGGAAAGTTGTATCGGACAGAACAAATTTATAGAAGTTTCCCATAACAGAGCATAATTTTCATTACACTCTGATATTATAATAATGCTGGTAGCAGCTAATTGCAATACTAACGGAGAGTGCTCAAAGAAGCCGCCTAACTACAGGGCGCATCATAATAATAGGTGCACCAGTTCAGAGTATAATCGGTAATGATGTAGATAGTCATATGGTTGATGTAGATAGTCATATGGATATGCTTTCAAGTCTCAAAAGTTTTGGAGCTTACAACTTATTTTCGAAAAATTTCTGAATTTTTCGTGAAAAAAAGCTCAATTTCTGCAAGATCAGCGATTTATCAAGTCTACAATCCTATATAAACCAGATGACCGGAAACTACAGAAGTAGCGTGTTAGAGCTAACTATGAACAAAAAAAAATAGATTTCGAATTTGGTTCAAAGAAATACAAAAAAAAATGTTGACCATTCTTGATATTTTTTGCACTAGCGTCCGTATTCTCTTTCTGATGACGATGCTGGGTTGCCAACTTTTGAAATGGCCGCGTGATATGACGGTTTCAAATCAGAAGAATCTTATAAAGCACTCCATGGTGACACTGGCCAATTCTTACAGGTATTGAACCAGTTTCAGTCAAGTTACTTCACAAATTCAATGCTCTAATAATTATGGCGCACCCTGTATCAGTTATCTTTCTAATGGTAGAATAAAGCCCTTTCCTCAGAACGTTGAAAAATTTCACTCACTTGTATTTGTCAATGAGGCGGATGGAGAATCTAGAAGAGGAGTTCCTTCATTGGAAACTTCATCTCCTGATCCTTCTGATATTTCCATATCTTCATTATCGGGTGAGATTGATGTTGTTCTCTCCAACTCCATGTTCATCTTAGAGTGCGAGAGGTCACAGTTGGAGCTGTAGTTGCGCTGAAAAATGGCTTTACAAAAAAGACATCAGTGAAACAATGTACAAATAAATTATCAAAAAGATAAAGCAGTAGATAGGAATGTGAAAAAGTGGAAAGATCAAAAAAATCTAATTGAATGCCTTCAATGATTAGAAATTAGAAATTTCAACTGTGAACCTGATGAGAGAAGAATAAACTCCCACTACAAAAATGAAGAAATACCTGAGCAGAAATCAAAAGCTCATACCAGCAAGAGTAATATGGGAAGATATGATGATAAAAGATCCTTACTGTAAAATGTATCTAGTAAATAGTAAACTCCATTAAAACAAAAACCGAGTGGTATGAAAGGATAGATAAAATGAAAGAAGTCATACGAATAATTATGATTTTATAACGTATATGCAACAGTAAGAAAAGTTATTTTAAAAAATAGAATGAGGATACAAAATAAATAATGAGTTGAATGAAAGATGAGATGTAGGGTAAAGGAGGGAATTGATATATGAACGAGGAAAAGCGGGGGAAAAGGAAGAGGTAAAAATTAACAAATGTGTTGGTCAAGATTTGAAGAGTAATTGATCGTTTTATTTGTTCAAAGTTTCTTTTGTTTAAATTAACAAACCGTTTACTGATTGTGGACTGGGGATGTCGATAAAATGATTGTCATGTAGAAATATTTTTCGGATAATTTTTCTGCTGTTCAGTTGAATAAACAATTGAAACCACTAAATTCCGGATTTGTAAATTTGAAAGTTGAGTTTTTTTCAAATGATAAATTGGATGCGGGTTTTATAATGACCAAGATTGATTATTTCTTGCAACAGACCAAAGAGGGTTTTGTGAGACAGATGGGTATCAGATAAAAACACATCCAACGACCGCATACCACCTGCTAATGAAGAGGCCATTTGTGCGAACCTCTCTGTCATTAAGAGAGTCACTTCCTCATTAAAACATATGTGTTACCGTGAAAAAATGTTCGCTGTATTCAGCTGTCGGCGCACATTTTAGATATTCGAACAGCATGGCTTGTTGCATATTTTGATAAAAATAAGAAAAATAGAATGGTTTCAGAGTTTCAGAGAGTTTTGACCAGGAGATAAAAAGAATACTGGAGTCAGAGTGACACAAGTCCAAAGAAACTGACCAATCATGAAAAATAAAACCGAAATTGCGGTACATTTATCAAGATGACACCCTTATCACCATTTGACCAGTACACCATGTTTGCACAAAAGGAGTTATGATTGACGATAAGAGAAAATTATTGACATACATCTAGAAAAATGATAAAAACAGTGTTGTCGAAAACACGTCCCAATTACAAGGAGCTGGTGTGCAAGACAAGAAGAAAAAGAAGAAATGAGATTTAGACAGCCAAGCGTTTGTAAATTGAAATGAAAAGAGGGAACTGAGAGAAGATCGATGAAAGGGAAATGAGAGAGAAAACCACAGGGGAGACATGGTGGACACACTGTGCAGGAGGTGAAATGCACCTGCTCATCATTGGTGTTAATTGCTCCCGGGCTGTCTTATTTTTGAAAAATTCGGTAGAGCGCATTTACGTTTGCACAATTCGTATTAACTGAAAACTCAATTTCACTTTCAAAACTCCAATGATTTGAAAGAATAAACAGATGAACAAAGATCCCCAAATTGATAAGAAAGCCGAAAATGCCAGAAAGAGAGAAATAACATTGTGTGAATGAATGCTTCAAATTTCATTTGTTTTCTGTATTTTGCAACTTGAAAAAAACATTTTCTTGAAAGACATCATTTTGAAACTATTCTTGTGAACATGGGCGACCTTCTCACTATTTTATCTTCAGTTAGATCTTATCGTTTCCTGACTGGAGAGCGCGTTTCTTTTGCACTCTCCATTCAGGGCTGTAGTCGACAAAATTTTTTTTTCGTTCTTTCTTCTACACGTAGAAATTCATACTTTGAAATGGGATCATACCTGCACTTTGGCTTAATTTTTAGTTTTCTGATTTTCAAGAGCTCTGTAAGTAGAAATCGACATCGGGAAAAATATTTTTAACTTGGAAAAACTTCGAAAAACAGCCTCTGGTATTTGTTTTTTTACAATTGTAACATTTTGTTTTTACGATACGTCACTTGAAAAGCGTAAAAATACTAACATACGATTCACGAATGACCTAACGATGAATAAATTTACCGCACTGTTTTAATCTTCATCTTTTTCATATCTCATCTGCCATCAAAGTTATTACCAATCAAACGAGACAGATTTTTTTGGATTCTTCGTATATTTTCTTACAGTACTATTCACATAATTTCGATATAAAGTTTCTAAACCATTCTTTTTTTTCAATTTTTTCTCTTATGACAAGTCTGACAATGTCCATCTAAAAATATTTATTAATTCAAAAATCAAATTAATATAGTCAAATATTCGCACTAAATTAGCTACATATTAAAAAAACTAATCTACATATTTACAACCTCCATCATCTCGACCGGGTAGACCAAGATCGGCTGATGTTCAATGTAGATCAGCCGATCTTGTGGTCGATGGAGGAGGTACCCGTTGCGCCGGTACAGTTCGATGACGGTGATATGATTGTATCTCCGACCCAATCGTCTCTGTGCGCTGAAAATATTTTAAGTTTCGAGCTTCTGAAGAAAACTAACTACAGTTAATAAGAACAATTTTGAACTTACTTGGCGAAGCAGATCTGGATTCTGCCTCTCAACAGAGTTTGGGTTGGGATGTGCCGGAGAGTGAGCTCTCCAAGCTGCTTGGCAGCATAGTTAACATCTAGGATGTTTCCGGTCCTCCAGTTGAGAGGACCGTGCTGGTCTCGGAGACGTCGGAGCTCGGTCGCGAGGGGAGTGGTCATGTCTGGAAGTAACTAAACCCAAAGTCAAGTATATAGCAGTTAATGAAGAGCAAGATGAAGAAACACATTTTGCAGAGTATTGAGCTTTTATCACGCGTTTTGAAGAATAATAATTTAGCTAACTCAAATTTTCTCTCAAAAACAACCACTGGATGGATTTGAATTAAACAGAGTCAGGGTCAAAAAAATGGTGTTCGTAATAACAGTTAGGCAGTATATAAAACTATAAAGTGAACAAGTCGTGTAGCTGTTTTTATACTTTTTCATAGTCCTTTTTATAAAAGAAGTAAACGAGTTGATTGGTTAATTATGTATACTGAAATGGAGTTTTAGTATAGATTAAAAACCGTTTATCAGTGTCAGCTGATGAAAAATCTATCTCTTGATATCAACTCCATCATCCAAATCTTTTGGAATGAGGTATGTTTGAAAAAAAAAGTCTAGTTGCACTTGAATTGGAGAGTACACGTCCAAATTTTTAGGAAGAATTTGACCTACCGTCAAAACAACGAGTTGTGAAACAGTTGTTCCAAAAAGTATTTTGAGGGGAACGGTTAACTGAAAAATGGGTTCAAGTTACGGGAGTCGGTTGTGTTTTTGTATCAAATAACACTTGCACTTTTCAGCAACACTTATGAAAGCACTATACTTAGATCCTAATTGAACGATTTGAAACTATTTTTTTCGGGATTAGGACTTCTTTTGTCAAGTGAAGAAATTCGGAGAAATGAAATCCTACATGTAGAAAGAAACTAGTTCAGGCACTCAAAGTCCATCTTGAGTTGGAAAAAAAGAAACACGAACTATTTTTCCATCTATCTTTTTTGTTCACTTCTTTTTTTTGCTCCTCCCTTGAAAGAACTAACTGCCAGACTGCTCCTGCACTTGTCACAAGTTCTTCTCAGTTTTTTTTTTTGGCGCCGCCGACATGCTTAGTCTTCGTTCTTCCTGACGTCTTCGTATATATTCCTTCCTTTCTGCTCCATATTCCTCCACACTATCTTCCGGGACATCTTCTACCCTTCAAAACTTCGTTTTCGCCGTCGTTTGCACACTTTGCCGGCGCTTTGTGGTTTCAAGCTGGAGCTGTTTTAACATCATAGAGCACAACAAAATAATTACATCTGTGAGAATATCCTCCTACAAAAGTTCTTCTGGTACATGTTCAATCTTGGAATTGGGTTACTCATATTGTATTGTGAGTAACCACAATCTCACAACCAAACAAATAATCAGAAATTCTGTAGTGGTCAGCCAGTCATTTTGTTGTACGTGTATTCTCATTCATCTTAGCTTCGGAGACTACAGGAATTCGTGACGAACAGAGCAGGCGAGAAGCGCTGAAACAAAAATCAGATAAATTTGATTTCATTTGGAGTCATATGACAAACTAGCTTACCGATTCCAACTTTGTCAATCGACAGCTTTATTAGGAGAAAAAGGAAGAATTCCTTCTTTCCCACTTCCCAACGATCAATTCTAAGAGATTGTGTAGTGATGTGCTCTTTCTCGCGCGAGAAGATGTACAATATCAAGGATTCGTTACCATTGGGAAACCAAGTTCTATGGAGTTCTACGAGCCGATAAAGTGTGTTTTGATTGTCATGCAGAATCTAGATGGTCATACACCGTTTAACGCCAAAACACATACCTTTCTTTAACAGTGGTGAATTTCAGCTAAAATAGCATCACACTCAGTTATTGTCGCTCAGTTTTACAATTCTGTGTTTGCAAACAAGCAAAGCTCGTCCAAATTCAATTAGAATCTGGTTCCGGCCAAGCATGGTCTTCATCACTATTGGTGTGTCAGCAGCGAATTTGTCGGACGCCCGATCCACGGGGGTTTCACATACCAATAAGTGTGTTGAATCCTTGAATGCGATCCTCGTGATCTGATTCCAAACTGCATCTGACATGCTTCTAAAGGTGGGCGCAGCTCATTCCAAGACGGATTCTCTGACTATGATGATGTGCACGCGGTTCACTTCTTTCCATGCACAGCTGGCAAATGAGTACGTCGATCCAAACAGTTGGAATCCAAGTTTCTACATCCTGGACGTCAATGTCGTGTCCAAGGTGACACAAGAAAATGTACAATAACGAAGGTAGAACGAACGGTGGCAAGTATTGACAGGCAAATGATAGTGATTATCAAGCGACATTTTGTTGATGGGAACTCTGAAACAAAGTCATGATCAAGCAAAAGTAGATTCACGCTTGGCATTTATTCCTAAGGCTGTCAGAATGACGGCGACCGTGGTCAGCATTTTGCTATACGTCGACGGCAGATAATTCAATCGCGCCATCCTCTTGCCAAAACTCTTTGCTCTTTATGCTCCGCAAAACCGCCTTAGTCATCAAAAATGTCCTTCTACTGGGAAGCTCGGAACGGAGGCGTTGGCCGTCATTCGACAGCTTTTTTACAAATATAACCATTGATTCAAAGGGTCAGTTTTTGATAACCAACGCATTGAAATTTCATATCGACTCACTTTGTTACATGAAGTATCTTCCCAAGCTAATTTTCCAGGTTACTCTATCAGTTTTTCCCCTTGCCTTGAGTGAAAAAATTGTTGTTGTTGAATCATTCCAATGCAAACTTTGTTGAACACGCATTTTTGTCATGTAAACCACTTCCATTTCGCATCGCATTGGATCACGACTTGAATAGTGTTCTGGAAAAAAAAACGATAATTAACAATCTAACCAACGCATAAGAAGAAAAATTTTTAACGATCGATTGAAACAGAATTTCTAAATGTGAATCAAACTCGAAGCAAAAACAATACATTGACAAAAATAATAGTTATCCTATTTGCAATATTTTTTGAAGAACTTGAAGCAAAAAAGAGAAAATATTCTGGTTTGCTAAGAAAAAACTATTTTTTCTCCAAAAATATCCTTCCCTATTGCGAAATAATGTGCTGGCTAAACAATGCGCCTTGCGTGATTTCGGAGTCTCGTAATAAAAATTTTCAGAGGAACTTCGAAAAAGATTTTGTGAAAGAGTAGCGATCTATACTTGGAAAAAAGAAATCAAACGCAAATTAATGAAACAAAAACCAAATGAGCTATTGATTGTTCAACATTTCCAACAAATCTACCCCATTTTCACGGGCAACTGAAGCCTTATTTTATTCAGTTACCAAATCTAGATTAGTAACAAATCTATATGATGTTTCCAGTGAATTTTTCTAAAGTCAACTGTTTTTTCAATTCAACTTTTTTTCTTTACGCTATAGGTGTAAAAAATTTTTCGAAATGACAAAAAAAACAATAGAACAAATCGTTCATCAAAGCGGTGGACCAACTGGAAAATGTGGTAGAGACAAGATATGTTGCAAGTGTTATCTTGAATAAACTGTTCATTCAATTTTTCGCTAAGAATTTGAGCTGAATTCAGATGCTTCTATCCTTTTTGAACATACTGAGCATAACGTATCGTTCTCCAGAACTTTTTTCATTTGCAAAATTTTATTCGAATTGAATTATTTTTATTACAAAAAAATAGTAACCGGCCTAAACAAACAAAATGAAGGCATATACTTGAATACTGTCGATGCGAACATAATAAGCGAATAATTTCGATACACAACTTTGGTTATTACTCTCAGAGCCCGAAATTTCCAAAATTCAAATCATAATACATCTTAGGATGAATTCTGAAATTACGTTTCGGGTCCTTCAATCCTGGAATCACCTTGTCCCAATTCTCATATGGATTCATATTCACCACCGGAAATTGATCCACATCTTTGATTCGTTCATCTACTTCTATTCCATCCTTCTCGATAGTAACCCTTGCGGGACTTTGGTCGCAAATGATCCTATGGTAGTTCTTGATATCATCATATCCTCTTTGGAATTCATTCTGAATCTTCTTGAAGCGAGCGAGATCTTTGACAGTCCTGGCACAGTTAAACGGGTGTTCCAAGAATGGGTCTTCCAAAACAATGTATAGGCTGTTGTGAGGCAAGCCGTCCACTGGGTTTCCATCTTCATCAATTTTCTTCAACAATTTTCCTCTTTTGATGGAAATCCAGTGTGCCTCGAAACTGAAAATATCAGAATTCATTTATAGTTTTCAATATTTTGATAACTCACTCCAATTCAGAATAGAACTTCATAAAGCCAAAAAATAGAGCTCCGAGACTACTTCCATTTTGTCCGACGACGATTCCTTTATCGTGGAGTTCTTCCAAAAGATCTCTCTTGTAATAGTCGTCGTCTTGAATTTCCAATTCTCCATTGAGCTCTTCGAACACTTCTTGTATATTCGGGAGTACTTTCACTTGTTGGAGGAAGAAAATAACGAGTATGCAAACAGAAAAGCTGTTCAGAAAACCATTCCTGGAATTTTTTACCCCAGTTCTTGATGCCCATATTTTGACAGCTCTGCATAATGTATTGAATCTGGGATCAACTGAATTTCGAGATGTGATCACTTGAGAAATGTTTGTGAAAACTTACTTTGTCCGTACCAAACCAACAGTTGGGTGTTCCTTTTTGGAGGGTGGTTGTCTAGAGTGAGATCAACATCTACATCACTGATTCTTTTGTCACTGTATTTCAATGTCATTTTCAGAACTGGGAACTGAAACGAAAAACCCGGTTATGGATTTTGGAAAACATGAGTAGAATCAATTTTTTTAATATTAGGTTTTTTTTTGTTTTTTTTTCAAGAGTGATATCGAGTATTAGAAATCATGGATATGAATTCACTGACACTCATGAAATATCATTTTGATTTGATATTGAAACACACCTTAGTGAATAGTACTCTGTCATAATACGGATGGTCATAATAATCTCGGAGTTTGTTCCAGATAGCTTCTAACTTTGCAGATTCATGCCCCATCATGTTCGGTATTTCCAATGAAAAGTCCAAATCAGAAGAACTCAAGGCTATCCCGGCAGCAAAAGATCCCACGAGCCATATCTTGCAATCTTAAAAAGCCGTTTTTCTCACACTATGATAATCATGGTATACCTGGATATTCTTTCTTCAAACATGCTTTCAAATGCTCCGCTTTCCAGTATAGTTCACCAACAGGAACGTGTTCGTTGTGGATAAGAGTTTCTACGTCATCAGTCAACTGTAAATAGTTTAATTCTCTTTTTTTTTCGTGTGAAAACTTTTGAACGGTTTTCATTTTTGTTACTGAAGCTTAATAATAATAATTCACAAAACTAAATCATATACTTTTGAACAAAACTGGTAATTTAGATCATAAAACTCAAAAAAAGCTTGAAAACATTCTTGCTATTTTCTTAGGTTAAAGATTCACGTTTGCAAATACTTTTTAAAACTCACCTTCCTGTCTTTCCATTTACTGATTGTGACGCCACATTGATTATGTGTAGCCAACTTTGAAACCAAGAATATTTTAGAAGGCGATGTGGACAGAAGCGAATCATCGGGAGTTTGTTCTGGCGGATTTTTTATTCTTGTTTCAGAAACAACTGTTTTCACTTGCGGAGCCATTGCTGTTCGTATGATAAAGAGTATATCTTTAATGAATACAGGTTACAGACAATATTCTGGAAAAGTAGACGAGTTTCCAAAAGAGAAACAGACAGAAAAATTGGTGGGGAAAATGATGAATAAATGATGAGCTTATTAAATTTTATTTTACGGATAAAAACAAATGACAGCAGCTGATCAACCACCACAGAGTTGAGAGAGGATAGTTTGAATTCCTATGAATTAACCTCGAAGAGATTGGGAGTGTGTTATGATAAAACTGTAACAAGACTTGGTTGAAGACAGTTTTATTAGGAAGAAAATAAGAAGCACAAAAAGTAAGAAAAATGAAATAAATGTGACAAGAATGAGCTTTTGCCCCCACAGTCCCCCTTTTATACGCGGAGTCTGTGGGGGTGTACAATTTAATAAAGTGCTTGTGCCGAAGAGAAGAATAAGTAAGAAAACAGAGAAAGAAAGTGAAACAATCGGTCACCTGAAAATCATCCGGAAAAGTATCCTTGGATACATCCTAAAACCACAACAAACCTGCCAAAGCTGTGTGACACCATTTTTGTTTCGGGATCCGGACCTCTTTTTTTAACAAAATAAATTCGGAAAAATGAAATCTCACATGTGTTAGGGTGGTAAGAAAGTTTCCGCAAATCTGGGGTTTTTTGCAGTAGAACAGTTTTTTGGATCTTGTTTTTTTCATGATAGGTACCTACCAGCTAGACATCCCTACCATCAAAATATCATTTGTATTGGTCACCCGCCTCAAAAGATACAGTAAGTTATAAGAGTATTGGTCGGACCCCGTTTTTCGGAAAACCACTGTTCCCAACAACATTGTCTCAGTTTTTTCAATTCAAAATACTCATATGAACATGTGTACTACACCTTTAAAAAATCATGACCAGACACCCACTCTCTGTCATTTTAGAGAAAATTCAAAAATGGTTTGAAATTTCGACCAAAAACTGAAATTGCTTTAGTTTCGACTTTTATCAAACTTTCTTTTGAAATTTGTTGGTCCCCTCTCGTGTGGGAATAATCCGCACAGTTCTAATTTTTATCACCCTGATTGAAGAACTCTGAACAGCCTAAAGTTGGGAGGTTTCAAATATGAATATTGGCGGAGAGTGGGTGTCTGGTCATGATTTTTTAAAGGTGTGATACACATGTTCATATGAGAATGTTGAATTAAAAAAATTGAGAAAATTGGCTCTATTCGACTTCAGAGGTCCGCTCAGAAAATAACGGTCCGCTCAGAAAACAACGGTCCCCTGACCCCCCAAAAATAAAACAACGGTCCGCTCAGAAAATAACGGTCCCCTGGCTCCTCGAAAATAAAATAATGGTCCGCTCAGAAAATAACGGTCCGGTAGTATGGAACTCACAAAGCTCAACCTTATAGATTCTTGACACATTTTTTTGGCATTAGTTAGTGGTTTCAGTTAAATATTGAATGAGTTATCTACGGTAATTCTAGACGGTTGGTTCTTATTGAGGTCGATAGTAAACATACTCCCGGCTAAGCAGTAGTAATAATATGAAGACTTGTGGCTCTCATCCGTTTTCCGGGATTTAAAAAATAATACCCCGGACCATATAAAATAATACCGGGGACTCAAAAAAATAGCCGTGATTTTGAAATAATACTCGGGACCCATGGTTCTGTCGTGGATCAATAATCAGACTAGTAGGTACCCCTCAAGAAAAAAAACTAGATTAAAAAACTGTTCTACTGCGAAAAATCCCGGATTTGCGGAAACTTTCTTACCACCCTAATAGAAACAAACAAGTTCATTTCCGCAAAAATCCATCTTCAGTAGAGAGAAAAGATACACGGACTATTTTTTCAAGGGGAACAGTTAACTGAAAAATGGGTTCAAATTACGACAGTCCGCTGTGTTTTGATATCAAATAACACTTGCACTTTTCAGCCACGTTTGTGAAAGCACTATACTTAGACCTTCATCGAACGATTTGAAACTATTTTTTTTGGAATCGGGACATCTTTTTTTCAAGTAAAAAAATTGGAGAAATGAAATCCTACATGTAGAAGATAACTAGTTCAGGCACTCAAATGTCCATCTTGAGTAGAAAAAAGATACACGAACTTTTTTCCCATCTATCTTTTTCGTTCACTTCTTTATTTGCTCCTCCATCATTTGCTCCTCCTTTGAAAGAACTAACTGCCAGACTGCTCCTGCGCTTGTCACAAGTTCTTCCCAGTTTTTTTGACACGGCCGACATGCCGAGTTCTCGTTCTTCTAGACGTCCATATTCCTCCACACTATCTTCCGGGACATCCCCTACCCTTCAAAACTTCGTTTCCGCCGTCGTTTTGCACAATTTGTCGGCGCTTTGTGGTGCCATCCAGTGACTGACATTCTGCTCCTCCCCTTTTGTCCTTTTAAGTCGTCGAGCACAGCTGTAGGCGGGGAGGATGTTTCGAGAACGATGACACATAGGAGCGGTTCTGACAAAAAATCTGGGGTGTGGAGAAGGGAGCTCTCGATTTAGTTGACTCTGGACAATGTAATTCGAAACACTGTATGGACTGAAGACAACTGATGTTCTAAGTAAAGTAACCAACTAGGCTCTTTTCTGGTGTGGGGAATATGATCTGTCGCAAATCACGTGGTTGTTCTTTGCAACCTTATCTCCGACAACGAAAGGACAGTCTGACCTTCCGTCTAGCCGTCCATGAAACTGACACAGAAGTGGGACAAAAGGACCGGAATACTGGATACGACACACTATAAAAGGAGCAGCAAGAAACCACGAGTATACTTCCACTAAATCCTCAATTCTGCTTGCTGCCCTCGTCTCTCCCAAATCCCCCAACTTACTTACTTCCATATATTCTTATTATTTTATATTTATATTTATTTTGATAAATACTATAGTCGTCGTACCATTCGTGTTACCAACTGAACCACC
>GL379837.1:321781-413436 GCA_000143925.2 Caenorhabditis brenneri | reverse complement strand
TATACCCCATTCTTTGTTTTTTCTCCATGATAACTCCTTCGCGAGTGCGGATTTCAGAAAGAATATTTTTTGCCAATTCTTTACTATGAATTCGATAGCCACTCATTGTGCCAACCGATCTTTTAGGAGTGATCATTTCAGCCATATGCTTCAAATATGTATCCTTTGTTAATTTTAAAGTCGTTTGGTTATTTGTTCTCTTGAAAACGTGAATAAAAAGCATCCATGGTTCACTAGTACGCATCTTCTCATTGTAATTCGTGTTTCTTTTGCAATAAACAGTTATCATTGACGAGTCAGTAATATTGAAATCATGGAAGAAGGGGAACCGTTTTGATCTGCAAAACATGTAAATTATAAAGAGATCTACAAACATAAAAGCTTACCCGTTCACTCCCTTGACCAAAGTCACTCCTTCCCGTTGTTTCCACTCATTCAGTACTGTTTTCACTAGTTTTTTACTGTGAACTCCAAACTGGTAGCAAGTTCCAATCGGCCGTTTGTCTTGTATCATTTTATCAAGTAAAGTGGAATACATTTCTTTTGTAAGTTTTCCTTTTGAAACAGTCAATTTTGGGTGTTCGTCGTTCAAAATCATATCAAATAAGTCTTCAGTGATCTTGGCACCCAGTATACGAAATTCGTTGGCTGATTTTATAGCTGGATGGTCGTATTTGGGACTCAGTCTGTTTCCTTCATAAATGTCAACTCCTTCAAATTTCTGGTCTACCAAAATATTTTCAAAAGAAGATAATATAGATTCAAAGTTGTATCCAGTTAGAAGTACACGAGCTTTGATTTTGAGCATTTCTGGTAGTCTCAACACGTAGTCGACAGTCGTTATCTTCAAATCTCGGACACAAAGTGGATGTCTTCTACCGCCAAACAAAACATTGAACATATGTTTTGCGGCTTCGTACAACTTTTTGTTATACTCTAAGAATTGAACAGTTTCGGAGCCATTAGCTTTTTTACATATGAACTTTAGGTACATTTTGTACGGTGCCGGTCGATTAGCTTTTCTAAGCTTCCACTCATACAGGCAGGCTTCAATTCTTGCTATTTCAGCTTGTCTCTGTTTCATTCTTCTACTCGCTTTCAAAGTTGCTAATCTTCGTTTCAAACCCTCCATGCGAATGTCTTCTTCCTCAACTGTTCGACGAACGTATGGGGGTGTGTGCTGTTTCCACTTTGATATCGCCAGGATTGATTATTTGATCAGGAGACCTGTCTGCTTTGCCAAACTCATCCAAATCCCATCTTGTACCACCTTTTTCATTGAAGCGGTGATAATCGGAGATTTCTTTGGGACTGTCATTTGAGAGCTTTCGAATGATGCCTATATTATAACTACATGAATTGATATAGGCCAATTGAGCTCCCAAATATAAATAGTTCATTTTGAAAGGTGTTGCCTTGTCGACGAATTTCAGAGATGGACATCTTCGCACAAGTTCAATTCTGAAATTAATCTCAAAATGTGTGTCTATCATTCCAAATTTGTCAACTTTTTAAATATAAATCGAGAATCGTTTTCACTGGTAACGGGGGCCTCAACTTTTTTCTTTGGAAGTATAAATGAAAGAGGGCCTCTGGTTCGACCCCGCATGGCTTGTATCTCGCTTCAGAATGATTTTTGAATCTTTGCAAAACTGATTTTTCTTTTTCTCAAAATTCTGCGTCGATTCATATGGAAAAGTTGGCGAATTTGGAATAGTGTAATCCCCTTTGAACTAATTACGAAATTAGAAAAATAAATAATAAGACGTACCTTTTATTGGCTTCCAGATGCTGCAGCACTACTCTTAAACTGGGGTATCTTAATCCAGTTTCAGTCATATTCATGCAGTAATAAAAACAAAGGTCGGTCAATAAAATGGTTTGGACAATAAACCAAGAAGAAGGTGAATGGAAGGGGTCCAAAGGCCCAAGTAACGTTTGGCAGAACAATGAAGAAGGATTAATCTTCAGGTCACCTGTCTGTACGATTGTAGCGATATAAAAAGGCGATAATGACAATTGTACAAGATTGACAGCAGATGGACCTGGGAAAATGTAGATGACACAACTGGTAGATTTGATTTAATGGATTAATGAGGAAAGATGACGATTATGATTTATCTGGAGATGGAAAAAGTTCATATACACAATTATAACTTGTGGTTCTAAACTCAAGTAATGACAAGTTTTCAGAAATTTTGTTGGCGTAAAATATTTTAGTTGTGAATCAGTTCTTGTTGCAACCACATGGAATGCTGAGTTTGGAAGAGTTGTTCTGAAACCATCTTTTACGGTAGTGTTCTTTTCGAGAACCGCACGATCTTAATTTTTGACTTCGTTAAAATGTTTCTTTATTTGATCCTTGGTTTAGATTGTGAACAGATGGCAACTTTTATATCCTACTTCCACTTTTCATTTTTTCATAATAGCTTCAAACGTATCTCCATTTTTTTTTTTTGAAAAACTGCATATTACAGTACCGTCCATAATTATACGAACACCACGTGTCGTTTTAGGCTTCCCAATTTCCGAAGGTAAACTTTTTATTCCAAGGCGTGTAACTCATGAGCCGTGAGAGATATAAAAAAGCGGTCAACTAATGACCTCAAGATTATCAATTTTTACACATTTTATTAGTTGACCACTTTTTCTATCTCATCTGGCTCTAAAGTTATGCCCTCTCAAAGTTGGTCCACCAAAATTTTCAGTACAAAATGGCTTGAATTTTCACGTGGTGTTCGTATAATTATGGACGGTACTGTAAGTGATTTTCTGTTGCCATCGTTTATTCAACAACTTTTATTATAAATCAAAATTCGTGAAGCCTTCAGATATTTATTAGGGAAACTGAAGTGAGTTTTTGTTTCGAAACTAGTTGTTTTCATCGGAACAGGTTCAAACACAGGTTTTTTGTTTACTTTTTTCTTCTTTCCCAAACTTCACTTTATCTAATGCTTCTGGGAAAGCTATCAACCTCACAAATCAAATGTTTTATTATCCAAACTGCTTCAGTTTTTTAGACGTCTTCGTGTGCATTTTCTATCCGACAGCTTTTTTTCTGTCGCACATACCCTCTCACTATGTCCAGAGAGACCACTCTTCAAAGTCTTTTTTTTTTCTTGCATCATTCCGTCCTCTTCTTCTAAAGCCATCCTGTGCCTGGAACTTGGCTTTTTTTGTTCGTCTTCTTTGTGTTGTCGGGCGCTGTCGGACGCAGTGGGACTCAAAAAGTAGAAATGTTTCGAAACGATCACTCAGGAAGGAGGGGTTACGAAAATAACTTTGTGTCAGAGGAAAAAAACTGCACAGCGTATTTGGTAACGCTTTATAAAATCCACAAGACAATTCACAGGTTCAAATTTACCAGAGTTACCAATTGCCACTTTTCCAATCTGAAAGTAATTTGTTTTTTCTCATAATAACTTCAACATGAGCATTTCTTACTCCTAATCTCTCCTCAATTTCATCAGTGATAACTACCACTGTAAAACCCTTTGCGTTTTTATTGATACTGAAACGAATGAATACAACACAATTCAACTGATGAGACAACTGATAACTTTCACGGAAAAAGAAGTGTGGGAAGATCGGGAGAAACTTTGGTAAACAAAACCGTAAAATAGAGAAACATGGAAAACGTTGTACACGGAAAAAAGGTATCTACTGAATACTGAATGAGTTTGCTATCGGATAATATGTTCAAAAGAAATGAAGTGTATTGAAAACACAGATCATTATAGGCATTGGAAATATGGAAACAATGGAAAATCTGGACCGAGAGGGAGAATTAATTTGAAAAAAGGACCGGTAATTAATGCTATTAACCGACTGAAAACCTCTAAAAACGATATAATCAAATTGAAAAAAGACTTAAAAAACATAAAAAGAAAACTATCCAACCCATAGACTTTGTACACGTTTAGAAGTTCAATTGGTGTCCGTTTTGTGTGGAATGGTTGAGCATGATACAAGTGGAACGTTGGGCGTTTCATTCAGGAATTCGAATTCTAGTCGTTTGAGAAGGCGTCGGCAACTGAAAACTCGAAAAACTTTTAGCTACGTGATATTTTTTTCAGTCTTCTAGAATGCAAAGTTTCAGAAATTTAGATTTTACCTTTTATTAGATTATTTTTTTTTTGAAAGCGAGATGCAAAGAATTGGCTTGAAGATGATGCATTGATTGAATGTCAACTGAAAAAAATCACTTTTTTAAGAATTTTTTTATAACCTGTCCGCTGAGGAACAAATTGATAAACATTTGAGTTAAGCGTAAGAAAAAGCCTAGTTTTTTTTAGCAATGTAATAGTTACCTTGATGATAATTTGAAGAAACACGGCTGTTGAATTGATTGAAAAGCGATTGTGGAAAAAGGGAAACTGGTGATGATATTGGAGGACTAACAGGCACAGGCGGTACATCTTGTATTGTTGGAAGAATGGCTGGAGTTGGTTAGTCTTCATCATCATCAAGACAAATAACATTTTCTGCGTTTGAGAAAAATGTGTCCAAAAAATCTCCCATTTGCTTGAAAAGCTCCTTTGGAACTTTGACTCCTTCGGTTCCAAATAGAAGAACATGTGGATACTTCTTCAAAACTTTGAGAAGGTCCACATTCAATTCCACTTCTTCTCCCCTCGCATCGATTTTGAAGATGTTGATGACATGTTTGTATTCAGCAACCGTCGCTACAAAAGTTGAAATATGGAAAATATAAAAAATAAATTCACAAACCGCTGGTCAGGAGCATTTCCAAAAGAACTGGACGTAAGACATCTGGAAAGCCTATCAGCTTCAGCCCACACAATCCGTTCCTAACATCAGAACAATAGAAATCAGGAACGTTGAAACAGTTTTCAATGAATTTGTCCAGATTTTCTATTCCTCTTGTAGGCTGCCAGTTGAGATGTTCAGACAAGCCAAGAAGAGCGAAAATCAACCTGAAAATGAAACTACAAGACTACACGAAAGCGTCTTTTTTATGTAATAGGGGGCAGGAATTCAAAACAAGTTTTCTCGGAAAAAAAATGGTAGTACCGTTAAATCTTTTAATTACACACAGAACTAAGTTCGCCCATGTTTGAATTAGCATTACTCATTTATCTTCAAAGTTATCATCTAAAAAAAGGCTCAGAAGCTATCAAATCACGTTTTTCATTCAATTGAGCATGTTTCAAAATTTTGAAGAAAACTGAAATCTACGGCGTTAAATATGCAGTACCGGATGTACGTCTGCTATGAATTTTACGATGGATATCGATGGTGAATTTGAACCTAGATCTAGTTTAACAGAACTAAGTTAATGAATACGTTACTCGTCAGAAAAGCGTTCATTCAAAAACTCGAGTTCTAAGTTCCGTTGTGATAAAACATTGTAAAAGTTATTCGAGAGTTCGATATTTTTGCACAATAAACATGAACTTACAAATATCCAAACTCCAGTCTGTTTTCTCCGGGAATCGCCTCGTTTCTCATGGCTTCTTTACAAATGTTCACAAACGATTGAACCATTTTACACTCGCCGTCTGAATCACAAACAAATTCACAATTTTGCCGCAAGAGATAGAAGGCATAATGGACTTGTTCTCGAACAGTCAAGAAGCCCATGTGCCGGCCAGAAAATGAGAAGGTATTTTTGATTCCAGCCAGTTTTCCGTAGAGTGTTGTAATGGCACGGAGACCCTTACAAATATGTGGCAACACTGTTCGATTTTGACTGTGTTCGATTTTCTTCTTCCTTCCTTCTTTTTTCAGTTTCGTTTCCACCTCATGGAGCAAATCGTTGATTTCCTGACGACAGTTTTTCAGTCTTCTTTGCAGCTCATTCATTTCAATTGCAGGTGTTGTTTTGGTTCTTTGAAAATAAGAAACACGAAGCATCGATTTGAATGTTGGTCCGCAAAGGAAATCAGATGTTCCGTAGCTGCTTGGAATTTCCATTAATTCACAAATAATCGTTTGGTTGTTTCCTCTAGTGACCATTCGAATTGTTCCAGCGGCCATATAAAACTCCGTAAAAAGTACGAATACTTCTACTTGATTGTTTGAGGCAAGGTGGAAGGTGGCCTTTTTGATGTTCGGTTTTTCATGCGGCTCATTTCCCAAGAAAACGTCAACGAACTGCTTTGTTGTTATGTTGACAATCCGACCATTTCCCATTCCAAGAAGAAATCCGTAGTATTCAATTGTGGAATTATGATGAGGCTCTGTGAGATTTTTAAAGTCCCCATCAAATGGAAATCGGATACGGCAGTTTGAATTGAAGTTCTTCACTTCAAAACCATTGTCGTAGATTTGAAGGTCCATATCTTGGCCAATATGTTCAAAGTCCAATTTTAAAAACCACCTTTTGCCGAAGGGATGGTCCACCAGAGATTGGTCTTGAACTGCTTCGTGGAATACCAAACGAGGAACATCGACTGAAAGAACTTAGGGTTTTGATAATGATTTTAGCTGTGAGGCAAAAAGAAAACAATAATTGTCGTATCTTTTTCTAATTAGTTAATTAAAGACATTATGAAAATCTGCTCTTTTTTCTAGGCTTGGAAAAAAACTTACACGGATTATCGAACATCCATTGCTTGTTTGGCACGTCTTTCTTGTGGAAGTAGAGGCCAATTTGAGATGTGGGGTACGTACCATGCAATCTCATAATGTTTTCGAGGATCAGTTTTTGTCTTCCTTTGAAATCTCCAAACTGAAATGTTAAAAGATTTAGAAGTAAAGGCAACATTGTAAAAATTACCAGTTTTCCGATTGAATTCAGTTTGTTCAGGTCTGAGCTCGACTCAAGATCCTGTGTCGAGCATAGTCTGTGAATTGACTCCATGACGTTTGGTGGGACCCATTCTTCGACTGAAAAAAGTAAATGTTTGTTAGATGGATTTGCCAAAAAAAGAAAACTAACAGCTGTTCTCGAGAGATTCATCAATACAAGTTTGGATGTGTTTGATGAGTTGATGGGGATCGTTGTTATCCATTTCTGAAAAACATGAATATATTTTCAAAAAACAGTAAACACATTATGAGAATCAACGAATAAAAAACGGAGAATCGAAAGAGAAATTACGAAGAAGGATTGGTTTCACAAACAATTTACCCAAATTTTCATGCCATAAAATTGGCGAAATCAACTAGGCAATCATAGGTCAAATCTTTTTCTGTTAAATAAATCAAATGTTAGTAAGTTATGCTACGTTGGTTGACAGCTGTCTAGACTAGAAAATTGTGAAGCTTACGTTGCACGTTTACTTATATTCTGAAACTGCTCATCCAATTTTTCCTTTTTGGTAACCTCAATGAAAAAAAAGCTTTGCTATTGTTTCTTAACAATTTTTTTGCAGTATGTTTTTTATAATATGTAACTTGAAAAATTAAAAAACTGGGAAATCCTGTTCCTTTGGGAACTTATGGAAAACAAATGGCTATCACGTTCAAGAAAACATATTTAGGACTGAAAAAGAACCTGTAGTAGAAAAAAGTCTCGTTCGTTAGTAAACCGAAAGCAACACCTACTTTGCGAATCGGACCAAAAAGCGCAATGGCTCCACTTGTTTTCAACCTTCGGGTCTTTTCCGCCTAAATAGTAGTTCCAATGAAGTTAGAATTCCCACCTCTTTTGAGTGACATGTTCTTCTATTATAGTGACAATAAAAATCAACTCTAGCCCGTTTGTTCCTGATCACAACTTTGTCTGATAGTTGAAGGTAGTTCTTTTTTATGACCACAAAATGATTTTCTATACTCTCATGTTTTTTTGATTAATTGTAATTCTTCCCGTTTTGTAATTTCACGATTACAAGACGTTCGAGAATAAAGGAGTACACAAATGAACCCGCTGCTGTTTTATGGTATCTAAACTGTGAAAACAGAATCTCCCGTTGCAATTCATTCAGTTCCTTTTTTGGTCTTCAAGCTTTGTTTTTTGTTTGTTTGTTATGAAAATGCTCTTGTTGTGCCTATATGTTGTGTTACAGTTCAACTATACCTCTTGGTCGGAAACATTTTTCAGAAATTGTATTTATCTATTCAATGGCGATAAACATAATTTATTGGTTCTTGAAGAAGTAATATAGCTATCAGACTAGTTGAGTTTTACAGCAAGTTTTGTTGAAAGCTTTCACTAAATTTTTTTAACAATTGGAAGGAACAATGAGAGTAGAAAAAATGTATATAGAGAAATAGATGTTTGGAAAAGTGCGAAAAGAAAAGATAGGAATAAACCAAAAACTGAACTAAAAGATAAGAGTAAAACAGAGCCAATTTGAGGAGCGGAGGCTATTCTTCCACACCTCCTGAAATTGATTTTCTACTGATTACTCATCAACTATTTGCATTACACAAAAACAAACATATTCATGGTGACAGACAATTATTACAGTTTTTCTAAACATCTTTAAAAAATTCCAAAAACTTATAATTTAAAAACGATCATTTCTCAGTGAATTCTTGAGCGGTTTCGATGGTTATTTGAGCCACATATTGCTCCTCTTCTGATCTTGCACTTCTGAAAATTGTCATTTCAAGTGTTATCCTCTGAGGCAACTGAAACTTCAAAAAAGCAGTGTGAATTGTTAGTACATGACAGAGTGGCTTTATTGGAATCAGAGTATGAACACTCATAACAGTTTCAAGACTGAAAAACCAGTCTTTGTTTTCAAAATGTGTATCAATATTCTAGTTACTAGAGACGGAACTCGAAAAAAAAACAGTCCGTTTCGAATTCAGCTGGTGGATTTCCCTGTTGGTTTTGAATCATGTCTACGCAAAAACAAGATGCCGATTGCCAAAAGTTGCCGGAATCGAAAAAAAGTGAGAAAAGGTTAGAGTGAAAATAACAAAGATGGGAACAGTTTTTTTCAGTGCAGGATGAAAACTTCAGTTTGGAGAGACGAGTAGTCCAAAAAACCACTGAAACCGCTGACACTCACTTTCTTGCAATTTTGAATTAATTTTCTTGAGTTTGTCATGTTATCATAACGTAGCAAGGTCTACGAAGCTCTTCTCTACATAAATACAACCAGTTCTGAGTTCTACCATCCTCCTGACAAGAAACCATCGCAAGAAGTTTTACCGAGACGGCGCAGCAGTGGTTGGCAAGACGTTCAAGGCCTACGGCTACAAGATCCAGAAACATCGAACCATCAACTTATCATGTGTAACAATAATGAAACGTTGTATCCCTTACTGTGCTCACTGTCATCCTAAGGTTATGCCATTTGTGCTCATTGGGATAGTACGTGGGCTCATCACCCCTGAACACCTATTACCAACAGGTTTTTTTGTTGATTTATTAACATATTCGTGTTGTTTTCAATTCATGACCTCCGAAACAAGGCAAATTTGAATGAAACGTTAACAGTATAGAGCTAATTCACAACAATAGTTACTCAAATCCAAATAGATAGTTTACTTATATTCTCAGAAACTAATAATAAAAAGAAAATCATTTCGAAACGTTGCTGAAAAATTGTGAATGAACTATTGGCTCCCTCTCGGAAATATAACGGAAAAGCGCAAGACATAGACATTCGATGAAAAGGAAAGATGCACTACTACACAATAAAACGGCGGAGAGCAGCAGGCCGATGGAGCGCATTTACTAACAAACGTTTCTTGCCTCTTTTTTTTGCATTTTTTTCCCTTTAATTTTCGCTGATTTTCTTAAAATTATTCAGAAAAAGTTTTCCAGAAAAAATTTCAACGCTGTCGCTTTGATACTGAATCTGACTCCATCATCGATACACAATGTATGTTGTCCAGCATACTTCAAACGCCGAGCCTGGCAATTCCACATGATGCAGTGGCGGAAGGACATTTGTCATCCACTCAACTTCAAAGACTTGTGCATGGTCCAATACTGTGAGTTTTCTTTATTGGAGAAAATCAACAAACTGTGTTTATTGAAACGCTACTTCAAAACCTTCATGAATAGTTTTTACACTCATAGTTTCCTCAAATGTAAGAAAAATCGTACGAATTCATTGCAGTTACTCTCCAACCAATACACCAACTCCATCATGCCGTGAACAAGTGATGAACGACTGTCATTGAATTGAATGAACGTCTCAGGACTCAGACCGGCATCTACCAACCCTGTTCTTTCCCACATGCCTCTCATCATCATCCGGGAAGAAAAACGCCCGAAGATGCGTGCGTCCGCCAATCATCGATTTTGGAGACTACCTCATTCCTCTTCATTCTGTACACTCTCTACTCGGACCATCGGCCCTGGAGGGGTACTTGCTTTCTAATCCGCACACACATGATGACATATTGCCCTCGTTTACTGCAACAATTACAGTCGCTTGTCGATTCAAATGAAACAAACCGTGAGTAATTCCATTGAATTATAATCAACACACAACAGTAGGTGTTAAAGTGCCAAGGGAAAAAACCATTGCTAGCCTGATAAAAAAGGAATCGACTTTATTGTAACAGTTTTACGAGACGTTCAAAACCCATACTCAGCCAAAAAAAAATAGCAGAAGAACTCCACTTTCAATATATAAAAACTTATTGTTTCAACGGGGGCGAAATTCAAGTGCGACTACCCGTTAAAATTGTCAATGACAAAACAGCTAGACGGATTATTGATAATTCAAACATAAAGAAGATGAGGAAGGTTTTCTATTGCAAAATTACATTTTACAGGTTATTCTAGAGATATGGATGCGGAAAATAACAACAGCCTGATTCCATGTGAATGTGTGGCCTGTCAATTTCAATCTGTTGAATGTCATGAAGATTTCGCCAACTGCAAAAGGAAGAACTAAATATCTCAACACAGTTTTGATGACCTATGCTTCGATGAAACCATTTTTCAGTTTCGTTTCATGTTTGATCTGCAATTGCAACCCGAAAGAGGACCATTTTTGATTTTTATCCTACGTCTTCTGTGAAAACGCAAGAACACCATGAAAGGAACAATGAGCGATTTGGGAGATTAGATTGTGAATCGTGATTGATGCGATGGATGATTGATTGACTGAGTTATACTACGTTTTTATTGTACTAAGTTGGGAAACTTCAAAGCGATTCAATTTCGAAGGAAGGTCAGACAATTCTTCCAAAACTTTATTCAATGGTCGAACATCCTGAAGTTCGCAAACATCCACTTCCAGGAAGGCGTTTTGGCACGAGGTTACAAATTTCAAATGAAAATTATCCCATTTTATTGAATTTCAGGTATTCTACTCGACGATTGACTCCCTCAACTCCGCCTCTGTGGAATGCCACAGATTGACAGTAACAACAAGAAGCAATCCATGTTTTCTCCGGTGAATGAATGAATGTCGCACAAATGTTGTTGAATGGAGTGCGCATACCAAGACGATAGTTCTGAATGCAGTTTGTTGGGAACACCAAACACAGCGGAGCGGCTAGTCTTGTTGCTCAAAGGAATCATCGTATATTGTGAAAAAAGACACCAATCGTGTCAAATGTATGTTTTGCATTTTAATCGCCGCAACGAAAGCGGGTCGTAACTGAAATTTTCAAAGAGAAACGCCTGAAAACAAAATAAGTCTTTGAGTTTTGACTGAATTCTCTCGAAGTCCTCATTCTTGCTTTTTTTTTTGTTAATTTCAACGGTTCCCTCAAAATTCTCACTCAAAACCTCGTACAAAGTTTAGTGAAAATATTTCTTTATAAAAAATCATCAACAACGATGCTCCGTCATGACGGCTGCATGCGGTTTATCGTAAACTTACACAACAAAAAAAAATATTTTTTCTCTTATATGAGGGGTTTTTCGACTGAAATTACACATTTTCCTAAGAATAACTTCACATTTTTTGAATATAAAACGTTTGGAACACTCGGAAACATGGAATTCGAAATATCTTTTCAAATTTTCATTATAATGGAACTCGCGTTGACTGAATTGCTGATTTTTATAGGTTCAATGGACCAATCATCTCCGCACAAATGACAAAGAAATAAAAATTTGATTGAATGGAAACGCAAGTTTTCTCTCCGTGGAAACTCGATGAAGCAGTCACGTCGAGAATTTTTACATGAAACAAACAAGCATAATGTACTCCATCGGATGAGTAGACCAACACTTTTCACACATTCAGGCAGAATCCTTTTTCTATTTTCCCCATTGTCGGGATCACATTCATTCAAATCGAACCTTGGAAACATCAGCTTACCAACTCCTGGAACATCGATTGTCTGAAAATTGTTGGCTCATTGGTGTAAAAACCCAAAGAAGACATTTGGATAGGTGGATTGTGAACATTAACAGCCAGACTTGTAATAGTAGTTGCCTGACCCACATGTTCGATTTTGAAGTTGTGGTGCCTTATAGAGAAAATTTAAGTCACCCAACCTCAAAATTCAACATAGAATCAGGCAGACTTGTTACCTGAATCAATCTCTCAGAATCAGGCAGACTTGTTACCATGTTTGTTGGTAAGTCTTTGCTACTCATTTAAGTTTCTCCTGATTTCAAAAAAATCTGGAAAGCCTCGAAGTTATGGAAAAAGAGACGTCAGAGTGAAAATTCTTCCCCCCGATAGGTTTGACAGTTCAGATTTTCACTTGATAGGTCGGAGGGCTTTACTATTGACTCCAGATGAATACAAAAAGTGTTTAAAATATCGTTTTTATTGGAAAAAACCTGAAATATGCGGACTACGGATGAAAAAAATATCGGACTATTCGTTGTATAAAAATGAAATGTGAATCTCCGTTTCTGGAACTCAAATGATGACGAAAAAATATTTTTATCAAAGCGAGTAGCCTTTTTGCGCTGACAACCCTACTCAATTCCTGTAGAGATGTGTATTATTGGATTCGCAAAAAGTAGCTGCTATAGTGTTACTGACTAATATTTAAAAAAAACAACCCGGTTGTATGTCGATGTAAACAACGAGTAGACTCATAAAAATTGGTATTGTCAGAATGATAATCAGTAAATCCAGGAGTATGACGTCACCAGGCCGGGTACTATAATCTGATTTCATCGCTACAATTTGAAATATCGAGCTCGCGGATTTAGCCATCGTGGTTGGTTTTGCAGGCGAAAATCAGAATACAAATGTATTTCGTTTTCTTAAAATAGAGTTGGGTTTGTCAAATATATCCAATTGTTTGTGTGTCCGTCGACTTGAGTCATAGGTGGACTACAACGCAAAAGATCTTTTAAAAATTCATTCACCACATTATATTGAGAATTTGAATACCGAGTCGAATGATGAAGATTTAGTTGACATTTAGAGTATGTTCTTCAATTTTAGATGACTATACGTTTTTCAAACGTTTCCCCCTATTTTTGTTAAGATTCAAAATTGATATTATATATGGATTTTCGGACGTGGGTGTTTTGGAAAAAAAACTGAAATCTTTAGAATGTTCAACACATCGAGGAGCTCGTTGAGTGCTTGGTAGAAACTCATCCCTCTTGCTCTTCTTTTCTTCCATTGCTTTAGTCTAATTTCCTTTTCTCTTCTTGACATTTTGGCTCAATCTTCTCCTTCAGCCTCTCTTCACACCCACTCTAATATGGACAGTCAAATGCTCAAAAACAAGTGAATATGCTATTACGCCCACAGAATTCTGTTTCCATAGCACCCGAATCTTATGTTTAACTTTAATGATAGACTCCCGTTCGCTCCTCCTCTTCTCCTCCTCCCTTCTCGCTTCTTCAACAACTTTCATTCTCATATCATTTGTATTTTTTGAGCGCTCCATTCAGAGCTATACGACATGGCAGCCGAACTCAAAGACGTGCCAAGCGGGTGAGTACAAATTTTCAGATAAGAGCTTTTTGGTTTACAGTTGTTAGTATTACTAAACAAAGTACTAGAAAGGGATACTATTCCAGATAATTATTTTTGTCCTTTATCCCTAGTTTGAAAACAGTAGCTGCAGTATTATCGTACCGTATCAATTCATAAAAAAGGACTTTTCAAAATTACAGAATTAAGATCTTGGAATAATGTAGCCGTATATACAGAAATGTGTGTTGAAATAGAAATAAGTGTTCACGAATCAGACGTGGGCGTGCTAATGCTGGAATTGGTTAGATTTCATCAAAATATATTAGTTAAAATGCAGTGTTGTTGGCATATCCTGATAATTATTATTATTCATAGTTCACATAACACCCACGTTTTTTTCCAACAACTACATTCCTCGGTTCTTCAAATTATATATTTTATACTTATAATCCCTGCCACTCGGGTTGTTTTCAACACCACAGCCAACATAAGAACTCCAATTATTTTTTGTATTCAAATACATTTTTCAGTGTTGAAGCTGCCACTCTTGGCGGATGTACACTTCCTGAATACGCAAAAGCGACAGTTCACTGTCAGAAGCTGGCTTGGATCTTCGACGAGGTTCCAAGAATTCAACTGGACTTTGGCTCTGACCACAAAAAGTTCCACTTCAAAGTCGGATCTTCTATCTACGATCTGTTCAAATCGGAGACCGAGTTCAAGTTCGAAAGAACTAAAACTGATACTACTTTCACTTGCAAGAAGACTAGCAGAAATCCTCCAAGTCGTATGAGTATTCTCGAGGAATACACCAAGAAGTACTTGGAACTTCTGGTTGTTGACAAGTTTGAGGTTCACTTCAACCAGTTCCAAAAGTATGACATCATCAACTGTTTCATCTGGAAAATCACCAATAAACTTTACGGGATCTACTTCAATCCGACTCAGGAGGTCATCTTTACTCCGGAGCAAATCCGTTTTCTTCTCGAGGATGTCACTGCTCAAATCTTCACACTTCCAAAAATTAAGTTATCTTCTGAAGTCAAGTTGGAGGTGTTGCACTCAAAGCCAATCAGACATGAACGGATCAACTTTTACTGTGAATTCCTTCCGTTCGAATACTTCATCAAGATGGAGTGCAAGAGAGTCATTGCACGCACCGACATGATCCACGTGGCGGATCTGAACGAGTTCGTCAAAGCTTGGATCCGTGGAAAACGTCTTCTCAACTTGAAGTCTTTCATCATCCACTTCTCAGACATGAAAGGAGAACTGACCTATGAAGAAGTGCTTCGTGACATCAAGTCTTCTCAAGAAAACAAAAAGGAAATAACAGAGTGAGTTATTTGCTCAAAAATGTGCAAACCCCGACATTTTTCAACATAATTGATACTTTGAAAGTTATATTCTTCTCGAAATTCGTATAGAAAGTGACACTTCCAATTGCTTTTGCAGAAGATCAGCATCAAAATTTCAACTTATAGAGTTTAAAGTCGATTGTTTCAGACTGGATGTGAGCTCACTCAATCTCAATGATGACGGTGGAAATGAGGGACACACTATTGTCAGATCTGTCGACGACGCATTGGCTACTGTACTCTTGAAGGATAAAACCTTCAGCCTCATCATCAAGGATTAATAATGAGGGATCTCATTTTCATCCGTCACCCGTGATACAAACACACATTTTTCTCATTTTGTTATTTTCTGATCTTCAAACTGCTTCTCTTTTTTTTTAAGTGCACCACTTTTCCGATTGACTGTCCTAACTAGTTTTCTATTCCTTTTTCCAAGAAACCAAAACTATTTTTTCAATAATTCTTACGCATAAAGATAATTACTGGCAGAGCAGTTTTAGCTATTTTTGTGAATCGGGAAACTAGCTATCAAGTTGGAAACAAAAAATTAGAAGAAATCAATGTTTCGTGAAACATTACTCTCAAATTAAAATGACGTGAAGACTTGTAGCGGAAAACTCGAGTCATATAAGTAAATCATGTTTGAATTCGAATCAAAATCGTTTTTGAGACCACTGAAGCTAACCAGAAAGACGATCCAAATACGATGTTTGATAATCTTCACTGGTGACCCTAGTGGTGAAAAACTGATGATGAACTCACGGGAATTGCAGCTGTACTTGCATTGCTCCTTCATTCACGAAATAGAAAACAGTTGAGAATGAAAATAGTCGAGATTTCTGGAAAAAATTCAACTATTCACCAATATCGTTATTCTGAGAATGAAATTGTAAATATATTTGTCAATCCAAAAGCAGATTCGAGTTTTTTAGAACTATATTCTCTCCGAATTTTCTGTCAATTCTTTATTATTGTCTTTTCAAACCATACAGCATGTCCGCAAATTTATTATTCCTACCAAAAACTTTTCATCCACTGATTACACCAGGTACTCTTTTTTTCACATCTTTCTGACAGCACAAGAAAATTGAGCTCAAAAAAGTATCCTTCCCGTTCAGCAGTTTCCCAACACCCCAAAAAAATTCTTGTCCTCCGTGCCTACGCTAAGTGAAGAACTTGGGGCCAGATGTCAGTTTTCATGCACAGTCTCATGATTTCACATGATATTTTGTATTTCCCGAGCACTACTTGCATGCATGTTCCGATGACGCTGTAATAGTACACGACAAAACCAAAATTTTCAGAATGTGAGTGGATCGGATCACAGAGGACAGTGTATGAAAGAGAGCCCTCACCCACAATATCGCCTAGAAGCACTTCGAGCATCGTCATTTTCTTGCTGGTGAGTATTCTTGAACTAACACATTATTTTTTCCTTTTTCGACAAACATTTTGGTTTCGGCAAAGCTTGTTTGACAACTATTAACATTACAGTGAACAGGCCTAGCAATTGATCAATATAAATTAATTCCAATTTTATCATCCAAACTTTCGTTTTTTTACTGCTCTTTTCAATTTTTTCCACCAACTGTGAATTCCAGTTTGCGATTCAAGTTGAGCTACATATTTTGGAAAATGATGAACATCCCTCAAACCATACGAACAAGTTGGTCCCTCTTTTTCATTTAGAAAATCTAGCCTACATGCAATTCTGAAGTTTTCTTTGCTCTTCTTGCGTCATGGACCAAAAAAAAGCTGCCGCGAAGGCATCTTCTCCTTTTTTCTGGATTATCTCATCCAAACTTCTGCTCACAAAGCCATTCGTTCCCGTCTCGGAAATTTGAAACGGAAGAAAAGTACGAGAGACTATGGAACAGACAAAATAAAAAAGAACTCTTTCATTTCAAAGGAAGTCGTTTGAAAAACTGGGCGGAAAAGTATTCTCTCGCTGCAAAAGAACTGGTTACGGTAGTTGGAAATCAAACAACACTTTTTGAATGTTACCGATGAATTTTTTCTTCTTCAGTAACCTTTTTAAATGACTAGACTAGCAATTCTCGCCTTCGGCTCGAATTGCTAGACGCGGCTGCGCCGCGTGTGCGCGCCTTCGGCGCGCGGGCGGCTGCGCCGCCCGATACGCGGCTTCGCCGCTCAAGAAACACGGCTGCGCCGTGTTTTCAGCCGTAATGTGAAATGAGCGCTCGAGTGGATGTGAACTTGTTGAATTCTACTCAAATTTACTAAGATTTACTACACTCGATTTATATTCCTATTCGAAACCATCAATAGAAAAAGCCATTAACACATGATTTCAAATCAAAATGAATTCAAATGTTTCCAAAAAAAAAACAAAAATGATAACACTGCAGGGTTTTGAACCCCGACCGGGTATTTCATAGCCATCCTCACTGCCCACTACGCCAACAGGCCACACCTGGCAGGCGACTCATGCTGCCTACAAGTAGATGAACACCGTCGACACCGCGAGTGGTGTGCAACGGGCCTGCGGTTGCGGACTTGTGCGTATGGTTTGATGGGTTCGATCGAGAAATAAAACTAACTTCGCCAATACTTATCCTATCAAAATTTTGGTCCGGCCATCCATTAGATATCGGTTTGAAATGATGTTTTATCATAAAAACAGAACACTTTTAGTTGAAAAATCAGATTTTTCTCGATCTCAAACGATTTCTTCAGTACAAAATTTTCGTTTTTTGAGTTTTTCGCAATTTTTTTCAACTGAGACCTCACATGAAATTTATATGATTCGATAGAGAATTTTCTCCTCTACAAAAAAGTGTCATTACAATCCTGGTTTTCGCGAAAAATCCGACTCAAAAACTTCAAAAAATAAGGTGGCGGAAAAAAGGGGAGAGACGGATTTTTTGTCTTTTTTTCTCTTGTTTTCGAAATTTCCGAAAGAAGGGTGATATATAGAGCCGCCCTGATGACTCCTCCTTGTTCACGAGCATAAAATACCCCCGGAAACAAAAATTTAGACTGATACGACTTTCCCAACTCGAGATTTGAGAAGGAAAGTGAAAAAAATACTCGAAAAATGACCATTTTTGGTGATTTACTCTTTTATCGTTTTCTAAGCTCAAACTCAATATTTTTAGATGGGGTTTTGACTACGATTTAGAGTATCCCATGCTTAATCTAAGTTTCGAAGCAGAAGTCAAAATCTCAAAAACTGGCCGAGTTAGGTGCAATAAACACCAAAACCCTCAGTACTAACGCGTGTTTCGAAAAGAACACTTTTCGTTCTGGAGCTTATAGATGGGCTCCCAGAGCTCCAATCACAACGCCTTTTGGTCGCCACTGCGGGACAGGCTTTTCCAGAGTGCCCCCAAATTTTCAGACTGATATCTCTATTCCAAGCCGAGTTATTAATGCAGTTCTAAGTGGGACATTTTTTTGTGACACATTTCTTGAAAAATCGATAATCTTAGGCTCCGCCCACCGAAAATCGAAAATTGAGAATCTTCGCATTTATAGGAGTAGGCAGAATGTTCAAGGCATTCTGATAATGTCGAATAAAAAACGAACCCAATTTTCAAAACATAAAGTGGGCAACTTTAGAAAACAATCTTTTTTTATTGTTCATCATAGTTGTATCTATGCCATTCACCTCGAAATTGGAATCGCTTTCTCCGCTATCTGACAAAAGTCAACTGAGTCGATACTTGAAGCATTTTTTATCATATTCAGTAATGATTCCACATTCGATACAAGTTAAAATTTCAGAACTCCCAAATTCTCAAGCTTCCTTTTCAATTTTTGTGTTTTTGCTGCTCTATACTTCAGTTTGAAAGTTAGTTTACAGAATGAGACTTAGAGAGATGATACAAAAATTGAAAAGATAACAAAAATTATTTCAGAATGAAATCTACTATTCATCTAGTTGCTCTCATATTCGCATACATCAACATAGCTCACGGATGGCCAGAATTCTGTTTCCGCGAAAAGACCGATAGATTGAGAACAGTGGTTGAGTACTTTGGCAATCTGACCTGTGATGTTCGTCCTAACTTCTGTGCCTTCATTTATTATGTGGAATACGATTTCGGGTGAGTTAAATATATTTCCATTTGTTTTGTTGATTCACACAATAGAAGATATTATATTAGTGAAAAAATCCTTGTGTCGTTCGGAACTGATGAATTGATTTTTAGTGTTCCTAATAGTTATAATAACTCATTCATTTTGTTACAGGTCATTCAACGAAGATGTTGAATTCATTCCTTTTCAGTGCACTAAAACTGGGACTCTCTCTCACCATTCATTTGTGATATTCCGAAACGGAGATGGAGGAGACGTGAGTTTGGTTCATATTGAATGATAATATTTTGCTAGCTTACAGAACTTTTATGAGCCAATGATAAAAATTATCCACGATTGTACCTCACTTCCGAAAACCAAGTACAGTCCAGCTGGAACCCTGGGTGTATACGATTACTATCTCAAAGAGGTTGATATAAATTATAAGTAAGTGGATCAAATATTCAAGCAACAAATAACATCAACTTTTCAGCGTTGACTATTTTAATTACACTGTCGATGTGTCGGATAAGGGGTTATTTGTTGAAGAACTTAACGAAACAAACAAACGATTTCTGAATTGGATTGCCCAAGACACTCCACAGGTCAGAGAGTGGTTGGCAATCCGAAAACCAGCAAACTACGATATTTATGATGATGAAGAGCGAGAATGCTAATTTTTTTCTAATAACACAGCTTCATTATGATTACTTCCGATTTTTGGGAATCCATATTTTCTTGGTCCCTTTTCGTTATTTTTTACTAACATTCTGCTCTCCCCATTAGTTTCTGGTCGTTTTCCGCATCCATTTTTTCTCTCTCGTGTACTATTTCGCTTCGTGCCAGGCGCTGCTCCCCTCCCTACTTCTCGTTTTGCTCGCTTCCATTCAATAAATGACTGCAACACACGAGCGCACAATTTCACATGAAACACTAGGAACTCTTGAGAAACGCAGGATGCACTTTCAGTGCTGTGGAAAAGATTCTTTTCCAAATGTTGAAAAAAATAAAAGGGAAAAGCATAAAGATTAGATCAATCTTATAAGACGAGATTATTGAAATTAATGAAACAATCAACAGAAAGTTGAGAGAACCTATGTTCAGTGATGAAAAATACTTTTTTGATCTTGACTTCGGTTTTCCGGTTTCGATATGAAAACAAACAGGTTAGGTAGAAATCTTTACGTCAGAAACAGTGAATCGTCTGATTTGACTTTGCAGACGACTCTCAATTCATGAATTCTTCAGATTCAGAAAGAACAAAACGGTTTTTTTTTCAAAAATAATGGTAACGCTTAAAGTGACTTTTTTGAAAAACTAATTAATAAAAAACGATATTTTTTTGCTTGCATAATATTCTTCTAAAGAAAAGGTAATGTCCTACAAAATACGGTCAAAGTACTCTGACCAATAAGCACAATTTCCCTTCAAACGGAGCTCCGCCCAGTCAGAAGCAAAATTCCCGATAGCATGAAAAAATGTTTTAATAAAATTCAACACATTCATAAATACCTCGTTTTTTTTTGTAAATATTAAAGCTCCTGATTTTGTTCCTACTCGGTAAAAAAACCTTGATGAAGAGTATTACAGAATGATCAAATTTTTTATTTTCTTCTCACTAACTTGCCTCGCCAATTTCGCTTCGCCTGTTCAAAAGAAATATGAAGGAGTGTGTGTGGAGCAGGTATTCGAACACACTGATGTCCCCGTTCTCGATTACAAAGAATTCCATACGGGAGGGAAACAGGGCCTCGACCACTGGACTTTCAGCTACGAAATGAAATTAATTTGTGAGACAAAGCGATTTTGTGCTCTAATCTTTTATACGCAGCGATCGCAGGAGTGAGATTCTAACGATATATAAAACTTTGAAAAAAACATTTTTCAGAGGGGAAGATTATTATAGGATCTGCCCTTATTTCGATTTCAACAAAGTGGTTTGTTCTGAAGATAACGAAATTGTTCTGAGACGAACCAAACGGACCGAACTTTACCTCGAACATAAAGCGGTTAGTTGCCTTTAAAAAATGAGTAAGATTGACAGATCAGCTTTTCGGTTAAATATTTTAATACCAGTAACCTTTCATACAAAAAACGTGACACGAAATTGCGCCCGATCGCATATAGGAAGATCTTACTGTAGAATTTGCTGATCTCTTAACATATCTCTAGAGATGATAATTCAAAACCGTACTAGGATATTTACGGAAATTTTCTATGATAATTAACAAACTACAAGATTTGGTATTTTTTCTTATCTTCTATTCAAAAAATTTATTTTTCACAAAAAATTTAGCAATATAGAGTCTTATGTTTTGTTTCAGTTGAACGTCACGATTGGTCTGGAAATATATCACACTTGTGATGAGGACGAAACCGTGAAGAAATCGGTCGTGTTTCTCTCTGGGTATGTCTTTGAAATCCACAGATAGCTAACGAAATCTTTAGTTTCAATGCAAAAATCATATCAGATAATTTTATCGTTTTCAGAAATGAAGCAAGTGAATGTAATTTCTACCAGTTCACTCTAAATCTGACCGAAAATGGATCTCCCGATTTTGATGAGCCACAATCCCTCAGATTTCAATACGATAACGACTTGCGCTTACTACGGGCAGAAACAGATCTTCTCAATGGAGACAAGTTCACCGAGGATGATATGGACACTTTGTTGAACGATAGTTCCCGTTACCGCTCTGCTGACTTCCAAGACTGCTTCTCTACACATAAAAGAGATTATTATGGCTTCACTTTCTACTAACTCTTTTTTGCGGATTTCATACTTATTTAATTCTTTTCTGTATTAAAAAAACCTTGTTTTCAGAAACAAGCGAGAAATTTCATGAATCCAATCTTTACTAATTCAAGTTCGATATTTTTATAATTACTCAAACGATTTTTTTGCAAATCAAATGTCATTTCTTAGCTAGAAAAATAATAAACGTTTCATTAGATGATTTGATTAATATAACAATCACAATACTACAAAAAAATTGAATGGAAACTAATTTCGGTGGTGTAATACTGTTTCAAAACTTTCGTCATTTTTGTATCCAATGAAACAGAATAAAACTTCAATGATCTCATAGAAGCAAAAACTTGTTCAGTATTACAAAAAAGCTGAGCCTTTTTTCTAGTTTTCATGTTACTTACTGATATTCAAAGTGATCTCTTCGAAAGATATTTTTTCAGAGAGGTTTTGTTGCCCTAAACTAAGAATGAACAACTACTCGAAGACTATTTTTTGTTTCTCTTCAAATTTTCCGAACCTGCCAATTTTCACAAAATTCAAATGAAGTGTATTCCAAATGGCTCACTCGCGCATAATGTCACTTTCATTTTGAGTCGAAAAGTTTGTGTGGTACGAACTATAACTGCGAAAACAAAAAAATTACCACAATTGCACAAAAATCTCTTAAACTGTTTTATACACATATGCATTCTAGTGAGTGACAGTTTCTTGGAACGAATGGAGCATTAAAAATATTCCATGAAGCAAACTAGACATTGGAAATGGTTCAGTCCGTCACAACCGAACGTCATTATTTTTACAAAAAAAAAGCAGGCTAGAAAAGCTACTTGAGATCAGAAATCATTCTGTTACTGAATAGAAATTATCAGTTCAGAAACTTTTATTTCCTTCCCTTTTGTTCACATCTATCAGCAAAATGTTCAATCGTTTTTTGAATGATTTTTTGAACAAATTTCTTTATTTTGAAGTGTATCGGACAGCACACACTCACTGTCTCCTGCTACTTCCAATCATTATTTCAAGTTCTGCCAAATCCATTTGTCATGAACCCATCCTGATTTAATTGGCTCTCCCTGAAAACAATTATCCAACAGAATTGTCTATATTATAATAATTTGATGACATTGATTAGTTCCACATTTTCACATTTTCAGTTTGAAAAGTTTCCGTCCCTTTCACTTTCTTTCAGCCTACCTACAGCAATTCATTCTGTTCGCGTGTCCGTTAAATCAATTATTCCCAAGAGACTCCTGTATCTGTTAGGAGTCCCATCTATTTTTCGTTTTTTTTTTCTGGTCGCACCCTGCTCTTTTTTGTTGCACACGCATAGATTGGACTTCCGAAAAAAAAGGAGACGTCTCTCGCATGTTCTGCAAAACGGAAATTCGTTCAACAGCACGAAGAGTTTCTGTTTCTCTCAAGTTCCGATGCTATTTTTCCAAAAGATTTTTGAACAACTAATGCACTAGCAGTCTATCTAAACTCTTCCGCGCAGAAAGAGAGAGCGTCGGTCGAACTTTTTTCTAAACATTCTCAACTTTTTTCCTAGAACAACTTTTGAGAATTCCAGGAATCAATAATGTTCAAACCCGGTGTTTTCGCCCTTCTTCTATTTGTTTCTTTCTCCAGTTGTCAACATCCAGATTCTCTTGTTTATAACGAGCCTGAGGTCACACTCATTGGAAAGCTGTACTGTGGATTAGGAAAAACCTTTTGTGCAAGTGTTATCCTAAGACAAGAGGGAGTACCGTAAGTCGTTAACAGTTTTTTGAAAAGCTTGTTTTGAAAATCGTAAAAGCAAATCCGTTCTCTCAATGTCTTCATTAACGCATTATTAGTTCCTAGCATGCTTTGAACGTGAATGAGGTAGAATCAGAACTTTCGTACCGAATTCATAGTTTTTGGGCAGCTTTTCAATACTTGAACTCAACTATTTTTCTTAATCAGGTATCCTGAAGAATTCGGAAAAGTCCAAACAAGATGCACTTCGGGAGAATCTCTGTCACACACCCTAACCTTTGTTCTGAATCACAGATACGCTCCGGTAACTTTAAAAGACTTGACATTAGAAAATTCGTTGTATTACAGAACATGTTCAAATTTTCAAACAACTTTTTCCATAATTGCACTGATTCTTCCCATACTTTTTGGTACAGGTATCCATTCGGGAAATTTTTCATTTACGATAAGTGAGTTTGTTTTTTCGGATTTGAGACAAAATAAAGAAAATTATTTTTACAGACAACCTCCATTCGTGTATGATTTGGACCTTACGAACTATCGAACTATCTCTAACCGTCACGCCTTCAACAATACAGATGTTGCTGATTCTCCTTTGGTCACATCCTTCAAAATCAATGAAGCAAGTGGAGAAGTATTAAAGAATGACGCGGAGTTCCGAAAGTTGATCAAAATGGGATAAATTGAACGAAATTTTTTTCGATTCTCAAAATTCATGCCCTCACAAATACTGATACTCCTAAAATTTATGTTTTCATCTTATTCTCCTAACTTCTGCTTTGTGAAATGTTTCCTTGATTGATTTCTAGGTTTACGAGCTCGAAAAATGCTGTTTTTTTTCGTTTTTTTCATACTATTACAATTGGTCACATAAATGCTGTTGTTTTTGGTCGTATAAACAGATAGAAAAATGAACTGCTTGAAGACTTACAGGTGCACAAGAAGCAAAAAAACCGAAATAGAACTGTTGAACGGGGTTCAACCATTTTTCAAAAATAAGAGAAAAACACTGCTTTTATCATTGCTGCAACTTCTAGCCGTAACTCGAATTGCTTTGAAGCTTTTTTGAAGTAGCTCTAAACTATTTCCTCCGTTTTTTCGTCAACTTGTCTCAATTCGAACTTTGTGTTGCACATCTAAGCTGCATGTTGGTGCTTTTCTTCCATTTTTTTTTCGTTCTATGATCAATTCCCGACTGAGACGAGCACCGCTCGAAACTTTGCTCTTTTTCATCTCGACAACGTCGGCGACTGACATGCGTGCATTTTTTAGACTAGAAAGTAAGAATTCTGGAGAGACACAGAGAGTACTTTTGTAGGCCTTTTTGAGAGAAAGGAAGGAATCTAATTTCAAATGTATATATGAGAAGCGAAAGGAACTGAGCAAGTCTGAGGAATATTGAATTAGGGTATACTGTAGAGAACAAAAAAATGGGAGGAAAATTGAATTACGGAAGGAAGCACATATTCTTTGAATGATAAATTGTACTTTTTGCAGAAGTGCTTTGTTGTTCTACTTGGGACACTGAACGGGTTAAGATGAATCTATAGTGTTTAGTTTCAGATAGATTATATGTCATTTCAATATGCTTCTAGAAAGTCCCTTTTCATTTTAAACTGGTGATTTTCACTTTCACGTTACACTACAAAACGGAACGTCTTACCTACTCTTTCTAATCGTTTCTAACAACCTGGTCGTTCAAACTAAAAAAAATTCCTCTGACTTTCTAGTTCTACGCTCTCTGTATCGTGGTTTTCTTTAGCTTCGAACAATTTTCGCCTACATGTTTTCTCGGTACGAATGAGGGTGTTCTTAAAAAAGAGACTGCAGAATGCTGGAGGGAGAACTTCAACATAAAAAGCGGCTATCACGCAAGAATCAGAGTTGGGAGATCAAGTAGAAACGAAACTACGTGAAAAAAAGAAGCAAAGGGGTCAATAAAAGTAACTGGAGTATTAAATCATGATTTAACGGCTAACTGCTGCAAATACTGTGAAAGTATTCCGAATATTGCAACAAGTGCATCTCGGTGTCGCTCAAACATCATTAAAACATACAACTCTTTCTAAAGATTCGTACTATTTCAAGTTCAAGGGATACGTGTTTTCCTCTGTTTCAAATGTTTAAGTAACAACAAAAAAATGATAAGCAAATCCAATGAGATGTTGAATTTTTGGCAAGAATTCTCAATAAAGTGACTTCTCTGTACGATGAAGAAATATTCAGCATGGTTCGATTCTAGACGATAGGCTACAAAACGGATCAGGTGATAAACTTTGTCACCAAGAAAACACCGATCTATATGGGAAGAGAAGGCGACAAACTTCTAAGCGGGGGTATGACTTAAGAAGTTTCAAATAGTGTGAAAAAAACAAATCATCAAAGACAATTATATACAGACTGTTATCATGCTACAATGGTGGGATTTTATTCATGATCCGGTCTGTCTTTGAATGAAAAAAAAACAAATCGCTTGGAAATTTATCATTACATCTAAACAGTAGGGGTTTTTTTGGGGAAAACATATAGAATCTGTACTTAGAACAGCGATGCATGCATCGGCAAGGAAGGTTCATCTTAACGTTGAAAAAATAGTTATGCAACGTGTTGACTTATGTTTTCTTTTACTAAAACTAATTTCTGAATGCCTGAACAATCGGTGGGCATGTTATCGTTTTAATTCATCCCAAGCAGCTCACACTCGAACTTTAATATGTCATTTTTTCAGTATTGTCTCACCTAGTCTTCTTCTTCTATTTTTAGTTTCCTTTTTCTATTTTTTGTCTCATTTTTCTATTTTGCGACTTTTCCCAATTTGTTTCCGCCTCTAACAATATTAAAGCTACTTCCTTTCGGTTCTCAATTCTTCTAACCATCATTTCATCTCAAATTCCTCCCGAGATTCTTTCTATTTCTAATTTTTCAAAGTTAGCATATACATCTTCGCTCACAAACTCTCTTTAACACTCCATCGAATATTTTACACTTCTGTAACTCCTTCTTGGGATTATCGTCCCACAAAAACAGTGTATAGCGTGATTCGACAGCTCCGCCTACTTCTTATCGAGTTTGTTGAGAACGAAACGAATGTGTTGTTAGTGATCTATATGCCAGATGGTAATCCATTTATTTCAGCTCATGTTATTTGTTTTTTTTCAATCATTTGGCTACCTCAGAAACTCTTTGCCACTTATTAATTTGTTTGAAAACCAGTATTCCAGGTAGACCACCTTTTCCGAACTTGTTTCCGAACTCACTCGCCTTCCATCATCCACGAGGATTTTCTTGGGCATCAACAAGTCAAAAAAAAGAGGTTAGCAGAATAAAATATAGTGGAAAAAATCCAGTTCCACAGTCATTTCGAAAACACAATCTAGGACCACAATGCTCAAACTTAAAATCCTCACTAGTTTTTGTCTCGCCTCTGAACATAACGGTCACTCAGTTTTTCTTGAAAACTCATTACTTTTTATGTTTACCAACTAGCCTAGAATTCAAAGTTTTCAGAATGGTTCCAAAAATTTGGATTCTTCTTGCGGTGACGAGCTTCGTTTTGGTCTGTGGAACGCAATACACCGTTACGGTCACTTTTGACACAACGGTGTCTTGCTCCCTCAATACAACATGGTGTTTCCAATGGAAACACCGATCCCATGATTTTTTGTGAGTCAAATTTTGCAAGTTTTGAGTTGAGAGTAAAATGTTTCAGTCCCTACCGTGTTTTGCTTCAAATTGAAAAAATTTGTTTAACTGGAAACAAAACTCATGATTCTATTACGTCGAGATGGAAGGTGGTAAGTATGTGTTTTAGAAACTGATATAACCTATCAGTTTCAAAAAATAAAAAAATTTAAACTAATGAATCCTTCTACTGTGTAGTTGAAATGTATCAATTTTCAGCATTCGCTATTGTTTTCTACTGTAGTTGAGCATAATTGCACAACCAACGGCGAGGTCAAAGAACTGTACGAAACGGTTCATGAAGTTGATGATGACGAAAATGTGTATGTGAAAACTTGGAAAAAAAAATGATTGAACAATATTTTCAGGAACTATATTCTTCGAAACACCTTCGTCCTCGATGACAATGGAATGGAGACCACTTGGTGAAGATTGGAAGTAACACATCGAGTATCGGAATTGATGTTTTTAATTTTTCAAACAAACTTTCTCACTCATTTCTTTTGTCCGTAGGTACTGCTTTTTTTCTAGTTTTGGTTTCGAAATATAAAAGTGGATTGTATAATTTTTCTAAATGAACTCTAGAAGGAAGAAAAAAATTTTGGGCTACGAACTAATCTCGCGAAAATAACCAGTTACAAAAATTGCATTAATTATCTAGAATTCATTAGCCTACGCTGGTTAAGCAGAACACATAGGAAAGACAGATGGAAAACATATATGAAGTGATTTCACAGTTGCTTTAAAAACTGTTTTTTACATGACAGATCACAGGTCTTTCAATGAATTCAGGATTTTTCTTCCAATCTGAGAATATATTCTCTTATTTTAAAACCTACACTATTCGTCAGTTGCCGCATTTTGAAAAATGGAGAAAGTAGGGGAGAAACATAAGAATTAGCCGGTTCTCCTGTGAATTTATGTGACGCTGAGGTTGCTTTATAAGAAAATGAAATTGAATACACGAAACAGTTACGGAGCAGTGAAAATTTTTTATCGATTCTAGACACAAAAAGTTCGGTCAGTTTTGCACGTATCCAACAGCTCAAATAACTTAGGTCTTCAAAGTGCCAAATTAAATCCTGAACACTTTCAAACAAATTTCCGAAGTTTATCGAAAGAGCTCAGTACTATTCACACATTTTCGAAGTAAGCTGCCTGTCGGCGCGTTTGTCTCCTTTTTTATCAATTCACAAATGGGACGAAAACCGCTCGAAACTTTACTTTTTCGATCCCCATTTGTGATAAGTCCTGGAACAAATTTTGAAAATTGGAATCGAAAACTTTCTCATAAAACTAAAATAATATATAGTACTCGAAATCAATTCCACGTCAAATAGAATCTGTCCTCGTTATAGTTTTGGAAGTTTGCCAATCCAAATTTATTCTGTTTTTTTTTATTGATAAAGCGTGAGTCATTTGTGTTCCAGATTCATCTTTTCTTGTTGTTTTTCAAACAACTTTTTCACGTTCCCCTCTCCAACACTTCTCTCTCAAAAATCCTTGATGTTACGCTAGAAAATTTTTTTTGGTAGGAAAGCACACTCTCGCACACGGATTCTCTTCTAAACATTTCAATCTCATCGCATTTCTTTACACTTTCGTCAACTTTCTTAGAAACCATTTCACACAGAAATAGTGTATTATTGCGTGGTTTATGAGCCCGCCTTCTTCACTTTGGCTTCAACAGTGAAACAGCCGTGATGTTATCATTCACTTGCCAGATGGCAAAAAAATACATTGTTTTATATTTCTCTATTCTCTAATGTCAAACATTTCCCGTCAATTGAGTCAAATTTTTTGTTCGAAAGGTAGTTTTACAGGTCAACTTTCAAGCTTGGTGCCGACCTGCTGATACACAGCAGTATCCGAACAAAAGTGAAAATGAGGTTAGTGTTTCAAATGAACATAGCAAAAGAAAAAATAAGAAAATGTGTGAAATAATTTTAAACAATTCGGTTTTGCTTTGTTCCAACTCAAAATTACAGAATTCTTATTCTCTTGATTCTGTTGTTCCTAGTCTCAAGAGGAACCACTCAAGAATTCCTAGGAATGGAGCACGGCACTGTCGTTCTGGTGAACACCACGGTATCGTGTTCCCTCCGCACCGAATGGTGCTTCCAAATCTTCTTTTTTGAAGAAGACATAATGTGAGTTAAAAAACCCCAAAGGTTCAGACTTTGAAAGATAAATTTTAGCGGAATGGATGACTTCTCAGGAAAAACTGCTTTCAAATGTTCCGGAAAAGCGGAAGAAACAAACAGTACAAAGCTGAAATTCGATGAGTTTGATGTATGTTTTTGTAAAACAATTTGAGCTCACTAAAAACTGAAAGGTGATGGTAGAACAAGTTCAATATAATTTGGATCTTGAGAATCGCCCCATTTAAAAAATTTCGAAATCTATTCATTTTTGTGGAAGCGTTAGGAGTTCAAACGAAGTTTTTTTCATAAATTGTAAGAACATATCATTTAGTTTGAAAATTTTCATAGCATTATTCAGACTGATGCACGTATTCGGTTGAAAGTGTTATCTTTCAGTTTTCCTACCATCCAATTGCTCACATTCTACATAACTGCTCAAACGAAGGAATCATCAAAAAAATGGTAAAAGACTTGGACAAAATAATCGTTGGAAGAAAGTTAGTTGGAAACAGAAAGAAAAAGCAAAAACATCAAACTTCAGACGACTCCACAGCAACTACAAATTCGACCTCACCAATGGCGGAGTTGATTACGATGAAGAAGTTCAGAAATTAGAACGAAAGGAAATCAAGAAAGAATATTCCAAATGGTCTACTTCAAAAACTTCAAAAGATTGAACTATTGAATATGTGCACTTATAAAAACAAATTAGCTTTTTTTGAGAAATTTTTTTTATCATTTTAGTTTTCACCAAAAATTATATGAATAAACTGTTTGAAATAAATTTTTTGCATCATGTTTTAAAGTTGTAGCAATCAGAGCGAGTCACCAATGCATTTCTTGAATAAGACCTCAAATAGACCCCCGAGTCTGTATTCTCCCTGAATATCTATCTATATGAAATCTATCTTTGATTTTGATGGAAACATAACTTTTTGTGGAGAACATCAGATCACATGTTTCGTTCTCATTTCATTACACTTCCTATCTATAACATACCCAGCAGCAACTTATTTCTGTTCTGTCTTCAATTTTTTTTGTTCGTGTCGGAATCTTATGACAAGGGTTATCTATCTGAATGATCGTAAAACCGTTTTTCTCTAAAATTTTTCAGATTCATAAATACTAGGGTTTTTTTTCGGAGTGCTTGGTTCACATGCTGAAATCACTTGATAAGTTTTCATGTTTTCTCGCAAAAAAAGCAACTATTGTGGGTGAATAGAATTCTCCGCCCAAAATGATGTGAATTAGTATAAAAAATACTTGCCAACAAAAAGGTCCCTCTTCTTATACGTTTGAGATTTTCGAAAGATTTCCTAATGTGCTCCGTCTGGGAGAAATTCACAAAGTTAGACGATATCATTTTGATTCTAGCTGACAGTAAAATAATCTTCCTGCTCAATTAGAATTAAAACTGTTTGACATTGAAAAAATCAGAATAGTATATGCTGTTAACTAATGAGAACTTTTTCTTTCAAAAAGACATAACTCCACAAAACGGTGTTGTTTTGTCGGTATTTTCTGAAGTATCAAAAATATTAGTTTCCATTAAAATCAAAAATTTGGTAGACTTTTTTCATTTTATTTTGTGAAAGTTTTTTTTTTCTGTTCGGACGATTGGTTTCCTCGTTATTTGTGATTCAAATCATTTCCCATTTCTCAATACTAAGAGCTGCAAAGCAGTTGCTCGTTTTTTTATAAAATGTTTCCTCTCACACGCTCTAATACATCGTCAGATATAAGAAGATCACCATTAGTTTCTTTTTCATATTTCCAATCATTGCTTTCTTTTCTCTTTGTTTTTTAAGGTTTATACAAATACTCACGAGAGTTTTTCTTTCAGCTTTCAGCTTGGGAAGTCCTTCGTCACCGTCAACTTCAACTGCTTGTAGTGCCTGTAAAATGTAAGCGATCGTTGATGATTATAATTTATAAATTGTGTTGTAAAAGCTAAGAATCGAATTCACCGAGGGAAACTAAATTTTCTGACAAGCTTAGATTCTCTGTCATCAGTTTAGCCCATTTGAAACTAGAGTTGGAATTGATATGAAACTAAATGTTATTTTACATTTATGTTTTCTACAGATGAAGCTTCTTTTGATACTTCTGGCACTTTTTGCCTTACACGACTCGTTGGAAACAGGAGAAGGTTATCCGGAGAAAGAACAAATCACATGGCAGTTGTTCAGAGACTACCGCACAAAGTCTCTTTTGGAAAATGGAAGAATGATGATTTCAATCGAAGCATCCCTCACTTGCAAAACTCGGGAGAACTTTTGTGCCACCGTGTATTATACAGAAGAAGATTAGTGAGTAGCATTCAAGAGATGACTTATAAAACTTTTCTTACAGTTTTCCCGTTGATGACCAACTGGCATTAGTGCCTTTACACTGCTCTCAATCAAATACGTTGAACCACTCCGTCACTTTGCTTCTTGAAGAAGGCGATGGTTTTCTAGACGTAAGTCTTTTTCAATATACATAATCAGTTGATTATCGGTTTTTCAATCATTTTGTGTTTATTGCAGAAGTACTATGAACTGGCAATTCGTATACACCACGACTGCCCAGGAGTCGGGCAACACAAGGAAATTTATATTTCATGGCAAACAGTCAAAGTTAATAAGTGAGTTTCATCGGTAGAATTAGTCCAAAAATCATTAACAAATACGAACTAGCGAATATTGCAGCGAAGGAGTGAGCCTATTCCGAACATACAAAATCGACTTGACTTCCGATATGTACAAAGAGCCAAATGAAAAAACATCCCTTTTGTACGCTTCGGAATCATGGGGCATGACGGAGGACCCAATCACCAAAAACTGGGCCGCGGGAAAAGACGTAACTGCACAAAACTCTCTCTTTGAAGTGCCTCGATTATACTGGACTCCAGTCGATTTCCCCAACAATGACTGGTTCAACAAATTATGCCTTGTAGACTTACATCAGAAACAATTAATGTGCTATTTCAGTAGGCTCCCGATGGTTAACTTTCTATTTGTTAGACCAAAACAGTATAATTGTGAAGAATGTGGAAAATACTAGTTTATTTGTTTTACTCTTTTATCTGTTTTGTGTTACACAGCTTTGATGCAGTATTTCAGTTTTTTTTAATGAATTTTTTTCCAAACACAATGTTGAGGAAGTTAAGCGGAAATTTAACTATACTTATAAATCAGCAACCATGAAAAAAGAAGATTTGTTTTATTGAAGCTCAAATCATTCGGAAGAAAGGTATTATGAAAATTCACAGCTTTTTTTCATATCATCATGTTTATGTGACTTTAAGATTTTTGGAAATTGTTTTCTTTCAATTCTTGAACCCGAATACACGGCAACTTCCTGATCCGATCCCTGGAAAATAATAACTCCACAATGTTCTCACCACAGTGCTTCTCAAAAACTTAGACTTTCTTGCAAACTCTGGTGAACACTCCCTCAATTTTGTAACCAATTTTTCTGATGGAAACTATCCAACTGACTTCTTTCTCAAATTTCGTAATAGAAATCTGAGAGCGACAGAAAACTTTTCTACTGTAACAAACACTGCAACATTCCATGGGTTCAAAAAACCTCCCGAAAAAAAAAGAAGGAGAAGGATGCTGTCAACTAAGTGTCAATCAATTTGAATGACTCTAAAATGGCACCATAAATTGGTCGGAATACACTGTATCATAGACATAGTTTTTCAAGATAAGGAACTCATTGTTGGGTCACGAGAAAAACTTGTGTACCGGAGAAGGAAGGCAATTTGAAACATTTCCACACGAAATCGGTCCAATTCAGATGTTTGGAGGGAAAAAAATAGAATGGGAAGTCACAGTTATATTCTTCGTCTGCATGATTTAGACTGTTTTCATTACGAGTCGTGACAGTACGTAATGCACCTGTTCAAGACTTCTAACTGAGCACTCTACAAGAAACTACGAAACTACCTACAAGAATTCTGATTGTTATGAAAAACACAAATACAATCAAAACGATGGCGGGTCAAGAGCAGCAAATATTGTTCAAAAATTGATGAATTTATCGATAATCAAACTACGTGGCTTTTGAAAAACACAATAAGATTTTTCCAGGACTGTTCATCGGACAATATTAATAGAGTTTCATGAAAACTCGTAAAACAAAGATACATCAAGAACACAACTTTTTGATGTATCTTTCAGTCTTCGCTCTATTTTTGTGAAATTTACATTATCAGGTTGACTCTGTGACAGGCCAGACAAGTTTTTGATTATTTCTCAAAAGAAAGAATATGATATTTTTAGTCTGCTTCAGGTACCGGAGGTTTTTCACTTTACTTTCAACACCTCTTTTTGAATATATTGACAAAACTAACTTTCTTGTAGTTGATGCGCAAATTCTACCAATAGAAAGATATTTGTCCTCGGTCTGTAAACAAGAAACATTTCAGATACGATCTCAGAACGTTTGGCTAGACAATCCGAAATGAACTGTCTGGACGAAGTCTAGTGGGTTTTCCGTCGTCACTCTCGCCAATTGTAATCGGATTATTTATAATTTTATCAAAAAAAACCATTAGAAGTTTTTTGATTGGATTATTTACCGATGCCCATTTTCTGATAACAGTAGCTGAACTCATTTTTCATTTGATACTAGGTGAAATGGAACATCAAGGAGACTTTTCTTTTTTCCCGAATTTGTGTATTCATTGTATGTTTTAATTATTTGGATGTTAAGGTGAAATGATGAAGTTATTGGTTTTGCTGCTTCTCGTCACATCAACTCTACAGATTTTCTATCCGCTGCTAACGCTCTTCAACGATCCCAGAAACTACTACGTACTCGAGGATACAACTACAACTACGACGCGTAAGTTCAGTGATTGGGCTTATTTTTGAGAGAAGAAAGTTTAACAAATAGTTTTTCTGAATGTACAATGAATTTTTCAGCCAAACCAACCACAACAGCCTACCCAACCACAACAGCCTACCCAACCACAACAGCCAAACCAACCCAACCAGCTAAACCAAAACAACCAACTGAACCAACACATGGAGATGATGTTGTCGTCGTTTTCAAGGGGACCTTCAAATGCCAACGCAAGAACTTTTGTGCCGTTGTATATTATACAGAAGAGGACAGGCTAGTTTATCTTTCGATATCAAAATTCAAGAGAATGTTTCAGATATTATGGAAATTTCATGGCTTATGTACCACTCCACTGTACTAGAACTAACTATTTGAAGCATGATCTTATTCTCAATTTGAAGAATTACGCTGGATGGTTTGAGGTAAGATGATATTCCATGATAGTCTCCGGGTTTGCATGCGCATGTAGAGAACATTGCTAGCTGTTTTAGTTCGAAGCCATGACTATGGTGTCAGAGTAAAGATAACAGAAAAATAGCTCTACATTCTTGATTCTTATCCCTTGGAACTTGCAAAACTAGAAGTTTTATCAAAAATTATTCGCTTGCAATCAGAGGATTTTTTTCAATTCTTTAACATGAAGTTTGACGTTCAAAATTACAGGGTCCTGAGTTTGAACCCAAAATCAAGATTTTCCACGACTGCATCGACGTCGGAGTTTTGAAAGGAGTGGAGATCGAATTGAGCAGTGTATCCCGCGATAAACCGTATATTGTTTCTTATCCCCTTATAAAGTATCATGAATACTAATTACAGGTTCCATGTCGTTTCATATACCGAATCCCTATGGAGGAGAGGAGTCACTCCTTACAAGCCTCGAATCGATTATTACTTTTTTTACTACAGTTCTTGGGGATATACAAGGCATCAGGATACTCATGACTGGAAAATCGGTGAAGATGTTACCAGACGTGAAGAATTGTTCTATCGTCCATTGGTCTATTTCAAAGATATAGAAGTTGATGAAGAAGGAAACATAAGAATTGTGAAGGATGAATAAGTGTTTTGATGAATGATATTTCTATTGTTTGGGATAAAAACGTTGGCCAATTTTATGAATAAGAAAACAGTTTGAAAAAGAGAGAGTTATCATTACTATCAAAATAAAAACAGGATGGTCCATAATTTGCGGTAAAAGATTAAAAATAACGGTCCGTAGTTCAAGAACTGAGATAAGATAAACCAAGTATCTTTACAGACCAACTGTTGTCATCGATAAAAACATTTTTTGACTAATGAGCAACTTGACAGTTTTTTCTAAGACCGTCCAAAACCGAGGCATCTAGGGCTTCCGCACGCAGGTTTCAATTGCACTGAAAAAAGCGGCGCTCTGCAATCTCAGGAATGGCAACTTGTATTCATCGAGACGGAGCGTGCTGAATAAAAGAGCCCTACCGTTCTCATAGCACCATTTTGGTAACACTTAGCGAATTCGGCTGAAACCTGCTCAAATAATTATTAGCAGGACTATGAACAAACTTCTGGAAACTTTCTACGCATATCACCAAAATTTGTACGGGTATTAAATTATCTGTGTACTGAATAGAATTCGATTGATTTTAGTTTGAGAATTCACAATGAATATGTGATGAGAATTCCTCTCCAATTGATTATGCCAAAATGTATTATGTATCCTTTCTTATTGAAATTGATCTAGAACGTCAATATTTCATTTTTCTACTCTCGCATAACATTTCGTATAGTTGATACACTTCCATCTCCAGAGTCATTTTTTACATTTTCTCTCCTCCCAGTGAATTTTCTTATCTATTTTTGGAAACTTTAGCTCCTGCCACTTGCACTTCAGAACCACGGAAGCTTGGGGGAATTCTATCTCTCACGTCTTTGGCCTGGCACGTACTAACGCTGCACTAACATCATTTGTCTATTCAGAAAGAGTGGGACAGCTAGCTTTTTTTTCTAATCTATTCTGTTCCATCTTCTTCAGCGAGCACTCTTCAGAATTGAAGCCTTGAAAAAAGACTGAAGTTTATGTGAAGGACTACGGTAGCGAACGTTTCTTATTTAGTATTCTAGAGAAAGAGTACTGGGCTGTCAAGGAACAAGGATAGGGACTTCCTAAATGCAAGCGTGGCTCACGGACCTTCTACGTTTTGTGCAAAACTGTTGGGTCAACTGATGGGATGATATCGAGTACACAAAATAGAAGACTTTTCCAAAACGCGTATAGAAAACACAACAGGGGAAAAATTTTCAAGAACAAAGTTTTGAGTAATGAATTGGTAGCTATCTGATTTGAATGGATTTCTATCCAAAGTCCGTAAATGGTTAAAATTTCAGAAGCCGTAGACTTTTTCCTTGGAAAGAAATTTTCCTTGGAAAACGATTCCCTTCGGACGAATGTCAAGATCATTTGCGAAAAAATTTACTGGAAATATTTTCGAAAGATAACTCAATTTTGAGAACGTCACTATGTTTTTTCAAACGGTCTGGGGAGTACACTCAAAATATGTTCAAGTCCATCGATTTTTTCGCTGAACATTGAATACTGTTGTTTGTACTAAACTTTCTTCTCGATCATGCCGTCGTGTCATCAGATAAGTATTTTCTTTCTTGATGAATCACATGAATACTTTCTTTTCTTCTTCACTTTTTTCAAACAATTTTGATTTCACAAAATCGAAATACTCACCTCTTGGTGTTCCCATATTCAACAAGAGCTTTCTCCTCCCATACTTTCTTGAGATCATTTCGATACAGATGTTCTGATCATTTTTCGAGCTTTCTCAATGCGTTGGTCTTGTAGGTCCTGTAAACACTTTTAGTAATAAAGTTTTTCTGCACAAAAAAAAGCTTGTGCTAGTATAATTGTCGCGAGGTTTTCAGTACTAAATATTGAAAATAGAAGAAAACAAATCACGTTTCCGGGGGTTTCTATTGGTTCTGTTACTAATACTTTTTTCTCGAGCTTTAGTGTGGTAGCGGGGGTTGATTAACACTAGTATTCCAAACGTTAAGTTCTTGAACTAACAACAAGAACGTAAAAGCACACTAAATTTAGGACATCACGCTTAAGATTGCGTTGACAGTGTACTTTTCAAGTTTCCAAAGTTTTTCTCTACGACCTTACCACATTCATACTGAAATCCTCATCTTTTTAATCAAGGAATTTATTCTGATGGAATTTTTCGCTCGTTTCAATTTAAAATCCGCGGTTTCATTGAAACCGGCTGGAGTGAACATTGAAAGAAAATACGAAATCTTCAATGATGGTTTACGTTTTTTAAGCCATATTGTCATGAATTTTTGCTCCAAGAAATCAACATTTTTAGAGACCATACAGTTTAGAAGTTTCTTTCAGCCGAGCCCAGGCCAAACCGTAGGAATGTACAATTCTACATTTTTTCACGGTTTTCTTTTATGTTTTTGCAGAGAGCAAAACGCGGAGACAGGTGCGCGTTACTTTTTGGACTCATTCCACTTTTCTGGGACCAAAATTTTGCTGTTTTTCCGCAATTTTTCGTAAAAATTGAGCAAAAAATCGTCATGAAACATGTATTTTTGTTCAAAAACTACCGTAGACGTAACTCCCGCCTATTTTTCCAGCCATTCAGAGCATTGAGTCTCAGCTCCCGCCTTCAAACTCCGCCTTCTACCATCTAAAATGCATATAAAAGCCTTGAAACATTCAGTTTGTTTCATTTTTTCCAAAACTTTTTGAAAGCAAGCTTCAGCATATTTCTTCATGTGTATATGCTTGCTTGCTTTTTTTTAAACTTTTTTAAATCCAATAACTTAAAGGAGGGGGGAACTCAAAAAAATATTTTCTCTGAAATTACAAATATAAATACCTCTGGTGGGTTCGAACCCGAGGTCAGTCTGACAGATCACCAACATCGCTACCGACTGCGCTATGCGGCCGGGAAAGTGGGCCTACTCAGCTTGCCTATAAGCGCCCGGCCCTTTTTTAGTCTCAATACGAGTCTCAATACAACGAGAGTTCCCACCTCCTTTAACTTATGAGAAAAAGCTCCCTTACATTACTATTAGCATGAGAGAAACCACAGGGGGAAATTCAAATAGGAACCGACCGTAAAATGTTTTTTTTTATTTTGTATACAGTCAAATTCGTTTTCAGAATGAAACTACACATAACGAACTCTCTCTCTCCCTTCCTCTCCATCCTTGCTCTACTGGCTTTCTTCTCTCACGTTCAAGCCACCTTCGACCATCCGGAACGAACTTTAGAGGTGCTGCGCGGCGTCGTCCGTAATCAACAAAGCGCCATCTGGATTCGGTTCAACCTGACATGCCCTCGAACACACTTCTGCATGATCGCTTATGTAAAAGATACTGACGCGTAAGTTCTAGCAAAATTATGAAAGAATGATATCTTTCATATTTTTAGGATTTTCGGGAGAGACGACGACTTCCGGTTCGTACCGATCAAATGCACTCCGACCAACGTTCTTCTACATGAAGAGTTTGTTCTCTTCAGCGGGATTCTTACAGAAATTGTGAGTATACTTTACATATTTCAAATTTTTGAAGGTGGAACAAGTTTTTATTCCAACTCATCTTTTTTCAGGGTAATTTCGATCCGCATGTGGAAATTATTGATGACTGTGTGGCCCCCGGAGAAATGACGACTCGTTCATTCGTTTTGCCGGATCTCGGTCGTGGAGGAGCGTAAGTATTCTTTCGAATTGAAAAAGTGTGGAGTTCTGAGATGGCGGTAACTATCTGCCCTAGAGTCACCAGTCAAAAAGGGCTTCTAGCTTAGTGACTTCTCTCCAAAGTTTTTTTTGATTCGAATACTTTTTTGTTGGCGAAAGCTTAAGGAAAATGACTGTTGGAAAATTATTCCTGTTTCTAAGACTTAGTGGGGAAGGGGGGGATTCAATGAGTTTAGTTTTTTTTTTCTATCACAAAATTGCATTATTTATCGGTGCAAAAAAAAAACAATTTTCAAAGAGAACTGAGATTTTCATCTTTGTTCTATCAGTGAATATTTTCAGCGTACGAGCTCAAGACATCCATGCAGAACTCGGGAGAGTCGGGAGATGCAAGGATCGTTCTGGGTGCATTCCGTCGTATCACACAGAAAAAGGCAAGCGATTCGGGAGAATGAAGGATCAGTTTATAAACGACCAAGAGTACACGGACACTTCTTTTTGGTACCAGGGACCAAATAAAAATGGGATCGTGACCGGGATTCATCGTCTCTTCGAGAAGAAATGCACGGAACTAAGAAAAGATGGGGAAGGAACCCAGTCGTTGTACGATGTTCCGTGCCCAACACAAGAACCAGTCACACTTGCCACCACCGAGATTGCCAGAGAACTTCCGACGGATCCCATGCACACCCAAGATGTCGACTACTTGCTCAATCTTTACAACGGAACAAAATCGGAAACCATTCAAATTGATTCTGAGGCTTCAAACTCTACATTCGCAGCTTCAGAAAATGCGACTGTTGTTTAAAGAATTTTCTCTCTCTCTCTTTCTAAGCTTCAATCTTATTTGCTCCAATTCCCAATCATCTTAGTTTTTAGGTTTCAGTTTTGCTTTCTCTTTTTCTCATCTACTTTTTGTTGTCAAAAACCAAATGGTTTTAGTAGATTTTGAGAAATTTTTTACTGTCTCTTTCTAGGCTTCAGTCTCACTCGCTCCGATTCCCAATAATTTAGCTAGGTTTCAGTTTTTCTTGATTTTTTTCTCATCTACTTTTTGTTGTCAAAAACCAAATGGTTTTAGTAGATTTTGAGAATTTTATTTCAATAAAGACTTAGTGTTGATAAAAAGGGTTTCGTAAAACAACTTTTATGACCAGCGAACATGAATCGAAAGAGAACAGGGATGTCGCCAATATTTCTGCTAGGAGTTTTTCATTTCAGTCGCAATTGAATATTTCTGCTGTACAATGCGAGAAAGATATGTATCAAAAACAATCCAAGCTTTGCTCGTGGGAACTCAAATTTTTGTGAAATCCATCAAATCTTATGAACGAAAACATTTTGTTTCACAGTAGAAAACGAAACACAATTTTTGCAAAGCAGGTGGCAAACCACGCCCCTTTGGGTCTGTTGATTGGTCAAAGTTACAAAAAATGGGTGATAAGAACCTACCACCAGGAACATTTTGGTGGTGAAGAAAACTTTTTTAGCAGTTCCATATATGGTTTCAGTTTTTTTTATACAAAACTCACAATTTAGTTGCATTCTTGTTTGAAAGCATACGCATTTGAATTGTTTCGAGAGCTGAAAAATTATCAATTGAAGTAACAGAATATTAGAATAATAAGAAGAAGATGGAGGAAAATAGCAAAGAATGTCAAACATACGCAAAAATACTATTGTTGATGTGGTCCATTTTTGAAATAATGAAGTTTTTGAATTCCCCGTTAATCAGAGTTTCCAACGTGTCCTAATTCGTAGCAAAAATCTTCCGTTCTCTCGATATACCCTGCTGTTCCATTCACAAAAAGATACTTTTTGAATTTATTCGAAAAGTTCATTTCAGTAAGAGGCTTTTTAGGCTGTTTTAATTATGGCTTAACGTTTGATTCAAGCACCGTTAGTAAAACTATAATATCCAAAACTAACACTACAAGAACTTCCTACTAAAAAAAAGTGGCTGAATCAAAGAAAAAACGCATGTGCTGTGCCGACAATGAGACGAGCTCACCCCCAGGCCTCTGAGGACTCCACCCCCAGGCACCGCAGGGCTCCACCCCCAGGCCTCGGAGAGAAAACATGAGAAAAGAAATAGAGAAATGCTGATATAGTATGAGGCAGAGCGTTTTTTGCTAGAGAGTGTGGGTGTTACAGTGCGAGAGATACATGTCAGTCATACTTCCACCCCCAGGTCCTGAAAAGATCCAACTCTCCGACTATAAAGACTTCGTAGTGTAAAGAAAAAAATGTTCCTCTTTTTTCCTAATAAAAACACCGTCACTTCTTCAAACCAAGATAATATTAATGTTGTTTATTTGGGACAGTCAGAACGTATTCAAGCTGACGGTACCGTTCGACGTCCTAACAGTTCATCACCTTAATAGCCACAACATATTTCTATTAGAGGTACACTTCCAACGTAAGAACTCATGCGCAGAATTTCCCTCACTAAGCGAGAGCTGCTACCCCTGAGGCATGCTCTGCTCCAAGCAGGAGCTCACCCCCAGGCCCAACGGACCCCACCCCTAGGCTCCGTAGAAGAGAAGCAAAACGACGAGCAGACGAATGGAGAAATAGTATGTGCTAGAGTGACCGTTACTAGTCAGAGAACACGGAAGAAAAGGAAGGACTGGGCCGTATCCCGAGGAGGGTTTAGACAAAACTGGATACCTCACGAAAACAAGTAGGAGAAACAGCAAAAATGACGGGTTCACAAATGGGTTTCCGTATTTTCCCATGGCGTCTAAGAGGAGAGAAGGATAATCATAAATGGCGTCATGAGATTGATTGCCTGGGTGGCCTTCATTTGGATAGGGTGATCTGTACAGGCCTGATACTCGACATAGCTATTTGGTGGCAATGATACTGTATGAAACATGTCGGGAAAGCAAACAACTTTTCAATAAATTCTTTTCCATGGCTATCATTTGATCATTTTTGAGATTTTCGAAAGTGCCAATATGACTGCTTCTAAAATTAAGACCAGAAGATTCAACGGAGGTGATCGATGATAGAACACTGAAATTCAAGAAATATGTTTTTTTTATTCTTATACCCTGCTTTTTTATCTGTATTTTCCTATTTAATTCATTTTCAACGACCACCTTTTCATCGGGAGGTTGCAGAAGAAGGTAGGCTAAAACGTTAATTTTACAAGGAAAGTTTTTTTGGAGATTGTGTTCTCTGAAGGTAATGACGGATATGCTCGTGTTCAAATAAATTTTACATCATGTGGTTCTGAAAAGATTCATTCATAGAATCCTACAATTTTCAGAGTAAAAGATACTCAACAGAAATTTCCTTGTGACTTTCTCAGACGGATCACTCTGAATTTTAGACTCAATTTTTGATGATTGTGTAGAAATTTTGTAGATGACTCCATAATTCTATTGTTTGACACACCACCCGTTTGATCAATGTTTCTTATCATAGACAAACAATTCATTGGCTGTCAACAATCAGTTGCCAGTATGTGTGCCTATACAGCTGTGTATGTGTAGAGGCCTCCGAAGAGATATCATCACCTTGTTTTTCGAGTCTACAATGCTTTATTTTGATTGAGAATAATTGTGAATCCTTCCTTGTTTCTGCAGCCAGTAGGATAATGACACCTGAAAGCAAAAAAAAAAAACTTCCCATGCCGGGAATCGAACCCGGGCCGCGTGGGTGAAAACCACGAATCCTAACCACTAGACCACATGGGAGGACACAAGGGTAGGCTTCCGAGTCGTACAAAAGACAGGCGGACAAAGGCGCGGAGCGACCTCCACACGTATCCCCTATTCCTACAACTAACACTTTCCTCCTTTCTGAGTCTCTCTTTTGCTGATAAATGACATTTTTACCCCTTCACGAAGAATTAGTGGAAAGGAAGACGGGTCCTCGGTGAATGTCACGGGGGCTGATGCGAACGAGAAGATGAAGAAATCGGACGCGTTTTCTGTGTACGAATTGGAGGCAAAGAGCCTCCTGCTGTGACTCGCTAGGAGGCCGAAGTCGGCGGTTAGAGAAGAATTGGAAAACGAGAAGAGGAAGAAACTGCCGCATCGAGATGCTGAAGTGAGTGGATAGTAGAGAGTGTGCAAAACGAGGAGGGTGTCTGTTTCATGCGTTGTGAAATGGCGGGCCAGAAAGAAATTCGAAAAGATAGAAGAGGCGCCGGGTGAACAAAAGGACCAAACTTCGGGTTTTTGACGTTTTTCGAGGATTTTTTTCACTCCGCAGAGATATTTGCAATACAGAAACAAAAAATATACTGTACTAGACTAGTTTCGTTCATTTTCAGTTGTAATTACAGTGCATAAAATTATCATAGAGTTTTGAAAATGTGCTTTCTTTTGAGTTTTGTGAGATTTCTCCGCAAATCGGGCAAAACGTTCTACTGTTCTACGAACTATTCTACAAACTGAATTCATGTATATGGATACGTTGAATTTTTTCGAGTTTTCTGGAGTTTGGAAATAAGCGAAGGGTCCCACTTTCATTTGAATCAACAATAACATATTATCAAAATTTCCTTTTGTCCTCCTTCAACACAGACACCTGAATTTGTTTTTTGGTAGAGAAGGATGCCTGTAAAATTTTTTCTAAAGTATTTCGATAACAGTAATCAAAAAATTGGAGTTAGAAGACAATTTCCAAGCTCAAAAACGCCTGCATGCCAGTGAAGCGTCTAACTTTGATGTCCAATGTACTGTAACTACCGTGAACTGGGTCCGACCTCAATGAATTTGCGTTTTCAAGTTGCTAAGCTATGTAGTATTTTATTCCGAAAAAAACAAATGCATCGCCTTCCTGGGTCAGAAAAATATTCACCTCAAGTAGTCGAAGTTGTTAATTTTACTATCTGCCAAGATTTACTAGATGAGGTGCCATAGAGTACCATCTTTTTAGTTCAGAAAAACTTGCCAGAAAGTTATGGAAATCACTCAAAGTGTTGATGTGGAAAAACTCAAAAAGTGTTCACCTTCCATGCGGAAAACTTCCCGGCTGATGAAAAAGAGATAGAAAGGGCCTGTTGGCGGCAATCGATTCAGTTTAGGTACATCATTTGTTGAGGAAAATTGACAGCTGCTGCATTATCATCGTCTACATACAAAACTAAAAATGTTCCAAGAAGAACAAACAAAAAAACGACTTTAAAAGGGAAAAACATTGATCTTCAAATCAGATTAAAAGAAAGAAAAAAGAAAAGCTTTGTCCTCAAAGTATGTCTAAAAGTATAATTGCAAAAAAAAAACACAATCACAAGGTCATTCTGAAGTAATCATATTTAAATAACTGTTTGAATTCAAGACTATCAATTAAAATAAATCAAAACATGTATCTTTGCTGTTAGTTTTGTTTGTGTTCAAAGTCTTGAATTCCATTATACAATAGTCCTTCTACCACCAGTTTTTTGCAAAGTGAGTTCAATCACTATCCAAGAACTGAACAAAGATCAATGTTTGCTTATGTTTCCGAGACTTCAGTTAGCTTCAAACATTACATCCAGTTGTTATCACCCAATGAATTTTAGGGGTCTGAGCAAAAATTATCTTCAATTTTTTTCTGGATGTGATGGATGTATCTTGATGGAAGAGAGACTCAAGCGCATGGAAGCTGAAACTTTTCTTCATTTTTTTTCGGAATTGATAGATATCACTCGATCCGTTCCTTCGCTATATCTCTCTATCAGAAATCCTCTCAAATCGACCAGTATGTGAGCTCTTTTTTTTTGGTTTTTTTTTTCGGATGATACACTCTACTGGTGTCAGGAGGGACAAATGTTTGAGCTTATCTCTCGGTTGAGGAACCACATTCGACGGATTCATTTCTTAATTTTCTGGTTTTCAATGATGTTCCAACTTTTTGGTACATTTTCTCAACGAAATATTGTAGAAAGAAGTTGTGTAAACACTCTGGATAAGATGATTCTTTGTCTTGTGGCAGTTTTGTTTGAAACAAATATAATGGATTCAATTTTTACAGGAAGGATGCCACGTTTTGCAACTATGTTATTCATCTTCACAGCCATACCAACCTTCTCTTTACTTCTTTTCTTACGACGTCATTGTTGGCTTCCTTACCAATACGTGGCTAAAAATTCGGACACCGATATTTCGTCTACAGAGAAGGAGGAGCTCAAGAAGGTAAGGAAAGTTCATACTTCTCCCAATTTTCTGTTTTGATATCCGTTTTCAATTTATGTTGTGCATAACCTAATCTCATTGGTAGTTTCAAGATATTATATATACTTTTTTCTGAAAATCTTGTTTCAGATTATCTACTCCCAATGCGTTCCCCACGCCTTTACTTCAACTGTCATTATTATTTCAATGATGGGTTTCTTCTTTGTTCTCTACACAATTCTGGAGACTTTGAGTAACAATAGATGGAATACGGACAAAAAGACAGTCCAACAAGTGTAATTTTTTGTGTCCCAAAATGACGAAGCTAGATGTTAGTATAGGAAAGCCTTCTCGGAAGAAACTTTTTTCTTAATTTTTGAGGTTAGCGAACTTTTAAAATTTAATAAACGGTATCGTGATTGTTGTTATCGAATTTTTTTGTGATGATTTCCGGTTTACAACCGTTACTGTATTTGATTCTTTCCGTAATCCTACAGTACGTCTTTGTTTGTTCGATTCATGTTTTCAATCCTTTTACTTGGTACTAATTTCCACTATCATATCTACCATTTGAGTTTAGCATGGCGCGTTCAACCACGTGGCGTGCAATACTTTTTATGAACACCGTCTTGGTTGGCACATCCTGTGGACGACAATTCGGGTTTCATCCAAAGACCACCGCTCTACCTGTAACCTTGCCAAAAACAAATGACCCTACAGTGAGTTAATACACTAGTTTAATTTACTGATGATGATAAAATAATAATAAAATGAGATCAAACTAAACCGATCTCTCACTATAACCAACGAATTATTCCAGACTGGTTCCACCACCACCGAAGCAATTGAGTATTTGAAGTTCTTTTTTATTGGTGTGGGTACGATCGCCACAATCGCCTTTTTCGTATTGCTTCTACTTCTCCTAATTAACAGAACGGACGAATTGAAACTCGAAGCTAGTATGAATGCAGTAAGTGTGTTCTTAATTCATAAAAACAAAAAAGTTATTATAGGAGCAAAAAGCCGACGCGTGACTTATTGGACACAACGCCTCACAGCAAATCCTAACTTCCGTGGAATGATTCTGTTTTTGTGAAAGAAAAGTATCATATTTTACTATACTTTTTTGTAGATAATTACATTTTTTCCGATTCTCATTCATCGATAAATTTCCGATAATCATCGGCCTTCTGCTAGTTGATTTATTTCAGTTGTCAAGTCACATATTCGAGGAATGATTCTGTTAGAAACTGACGGCTTTCAATTTTGAGAAAATATCAGATCAGGTTATCATCACATTTGTCTATTTAAACCTCTAGATTGATTCCGGGGTTTCATCTTTTTCTTCTCATTTGTGGATTTCTCTCTCTCCTTTGGCCGCCTGTTTCTGTCCGACACTTTGGTTCTTTTCAGATTCGTTTTGGTTTAAAATCTTCTCTTTTTCCTATTTTTTTTTTCGTTTTGTAGACGCACATTAACGTGCCCTTCACAAGCCATAGTGTTTTACTACCAAAATAGATATGGAGACGCATTTTTCGAGTCGATTGTTGATATTGTAAAAGTCAGATCTCTATGGAACCAAGACGAATGACCAGGAGACCACACACATTGGAGCAGCTGTTTTCAAAGTCACGCTCGTTCAAGCTTTTCCAGGTTCAAGAGGAAAGAGGAACAGAAAAAATGAAGAAAATTAGAATTAGTAAATGCCAATTGACGACAATTTAAAGATTTTTTCGATTGCGTCTAGCTATAACTTTTCAGTAATTTTCTCAACCAAAATAAACCTCAAGGAGATCAACATTCAAAAAGAGTTTTCTTGTGTGGTTGAAGTGCGGACAAGGTGTCTTAAACGTTCAAAAGTTTAACTTGAATATGAAGCAGAAAAAAGGTAAATATTTTAGTAATACTGATTTTTGATTTACAAAAAAACACTAGTTCACGTCGAGAGGCAACCCGCATTGCATCCCAAAAAACATTTTATTACAGGAAAAAACATCAATGATGATTAAACAATTAAAATAAAGAATCAGCAACATCATAAAAACATCGAACTTTCGGAATAACTTTTGGCCATGGTTCTCTCTCAATTTCGACTACCGGATCGTAAAAACGTCCAGGCCATTCTCTGTCCTCACGGCGTGGCAAGTCTAAGTCCCACGTACCATAACAAATATCCCTTTCAATTTCAATTGTTTTTTTATCGCTCTCAATTCCATCCGTGTCGATCTGAGTCCGCATAACGCTTTTTTCCTCCGAAATTTGGTGCGTTGCTTTGATTCGTTTGACGGCGAGACGGAATTCGAGTTGGATTCTCTCCAGTATATCCGCTTGGGAGACTGTCCTTCCGCAGTTGAAAGGAGTGTCCATGAAAGGATCCTCCAAAACAATAAATCTGACATCATCCGGAAGTCCCTCGTTTTTGTTTCCGTTCTCATCAAATTTATCCAATGCCCTACCTCTCTTGATGGATATCCATTTTGAAGAAAAACTGAAAATAAAATAAACGAATCTAGCGAGACTTGATGAAAACTTACTCAAATTTGGAGTAAAATTTCAGGAATCCGCAAAAAAGTGCTCCAAGACTGCTTTTGTTCTTTCCAACCACCCACCCTGCCTTCTTCAAGTCATCCAAAATGTTTTCTTGTTGATAGTCGTCACTGTCAACTTCGATGTTCCCGTTCAGTTCGGGGAAGACATTTTGGAGGTTTGGAAGAACCCCCACTTTTTGTAAATAAAAAATTACAAGTAAGCAAATCGAGCAGCTGTTGAGCCGCCCATTTCTGGAGTTTTCTACTCCAGTTTCTGCTGCCCATTTTTTGATGGCTCTGCAGAGCTTCGCGAATCGTTCATCAACTGTAAACTGGATTTTAACAAGAATTCTACTTTTGAATAATAACCTTGGGAGTAACGAGCCAATAACATTGTGTTCCTTTTTGGGGCATCGTTGTTGATTGTTACGTCTAACCAGATATCACTCTCCTTATGCTTCATTTTCAAGACAGGATTCTGAATTAAGGGATTGAATGAGATTAAAATGTTTGTTTTCTCAAGGCTTTCACGCCACAACATATTTTTCTGCCGGGAATCCTCGGAAAACTACTCACCCATCCCTTAACCACCCATGGGTTAACAAATTCCTCAGTTCTTTGGAACTGTGCTCTGATGGCCATCAGCTTGCTGAATTTACTCTCATTCAGACATGGAATTGTCAGAGTGAAGTCTAAGTCCGAATCTCTGATGTCGACCCCAGCAGGATAGGAACCGACTGTCCAAACCTTTGCATCTAAATCGAAATGTCTTAGCAATCTTTCAATGTTTTCTACTACCTGGGTAAGATCGTTTCATACAGCCTTTAAAATAGACTTCGATTTCGCCAAGTTTGTGTCGGTGTTTTTCAACATCAATGCTGATCCTCTCAATATCATCAGACAACTGAAATAACATTAATTGCCTAAACTAAAGAGAGCATGAAAAAAATTACTTTTGTGTCTTTCCAAGCTGGTAGATTAAAACCACAGTCATTATGTTCAGCCATCTTTGGGACCACTTTTTCCGTCGAAACTGTGGCAGCTTTAAAATATTCTGGCCAAAGTTTTGGAGCTGGTGGTGCGTAGGGTGAAACTCGTGCGGCTTTTTTGCTTACAGCAATTCTTCGAGCTTTTTTATTGCAGGAAAAATTTCTTTGAGCCATTTTGACAGTAGAGAAAGTTCTGGAATATAGTTTGGATTTGAAGCATAAATGATAGCGAACTAATTAATAAACGTTTTGAACAGAAATGATGTCAAGAAAAAAAAACAATCTCTTGTTGCAAACTGTTCCAAATGAAATCGGCACAGGTGAAAAACACAAAGATTATAAGACACAGTTGGCGCTTGTTACTCGAAAAAAATTCAAACATGCTAGAAACACTATCCTAACGTTAAGACGGAAAAAAATAGAGAGCATTCGTTTTGAATTAGTGACGGGGTAATGCATTCATCTAGTGTGCATGGGTGATAAAAATGAACTAGCAATAGCGAAATGAGCCAGTTTGTCCACTCTCTTTGCATATTGACAACAGCGCAGTCCACAACAAAACGACTGGGTGACATTGACATTAGCAATTCACTCGTTTTTTGATTAGATTCTACTGCGTGGTTCAAAGATCAGGAATAGTATAAGTTTTTGAAGACGAGTGTAGCAGTCAGCGCAAAAAGTTATTCGGGTTAAAAGGAAGAAACTGATGAGAAGAATATTAAAGTTCTACCAATATTAGAATTTCAACGAATTGGTACATCGAGTATAAACCTGATTCGAAATTTATATTGCATATTTGATATCAATTGTGTGAGTTTGAAACGCCAAGGCACAAAACGGTATGAAAAAATTGAAAATAGGAACAAATCTAGTGAGGAAAAAAGAAAAGGCTCGGAGGGATTGTTTGAATATGGTTATGAGACGTTGAGTGAGGTTTTTTTCTCTGAGGCGGTGTGAGAATACCGTTTTTATCTCTGGGAGTCTGGAAAATTTTGATAGAATTCTCGCTTTGTACGCGGGTTTCTCTCCATAAGAAAATCGTTTATCGACAAATGCGATGACCAATGCGCTCCGCGGAATTCGTAAATTTGCGTTTTGACACGTCGAACGTCTCTACACAACAATGAGCCTTCGCGCACTGATCGGAAATGGAAAAAACGGACGAGAAAAGAAAAAAGGGTAACCGGAAAACTCTAACTCGTTGATCGTTCACGTGGTCAAACGGCTCAAGTGAACTGTGTGTCGTCGACCGTCTCTATGAAAAGGGAGAGACCTTCTCTATGAAAAGGGAGAGACCTTCTCTATGAAAAGGGAGAGACCTATCTTGTGCACTCTATCACAAGTGTCGATAATGAAGTATCCGCAATCAATAGGCTTTGGTAGATCAAGCTTGTTGACGTTCAGCATTCCATCACCTCTATAGAATCGATTACATCACACTTCCATCGAGAAAAAATCCCCAAAGACACTGATTCGGTTTTACTTATATCCGCGGGTGAAAAAATGGAACAAAAAATGAATAGTCCTTTGGCTGTCTTCTGTTTTTGTTCAATTACTTTCGAACGTTCTCACGGTATTAATGTGTCATACAATGGTCTTATTAACTGTACTCAAATCAGTCATTTTTTCGTTTGTGTCAATAGAATCAAACAAACGCACCTGTCGAAGATGAAACAAGGTGGATTAGCACTTGTCAAAAGACCGAGTCTGGGAACGACCTCTCAATTCTCTTCGCATTATGACAAAAAATATGACAACACAAAGAAATGACTTATTGACATTTACAACAACAATTCACTTGTTATCCGATTAGATACTATAAGATAAAATAAGATGAAACTCTACCCCCTATGTTTGAATATAGCAGTTTGCAGCAATAGGTGAAGCGTAATCAAAATAGGAACTAATGAGTACACTTGTGAATGACTGAATTCAGCATTTTACGGATCAATAAATTTGTACGAGTTATTTTTACCTGATTTGCAAATTCAATGTTAATGGTATAAATTTGAAAATGCGAACGCAGAAAAGCAATGGGAATAGGAAAAAACCAGTCGGTGGGGCCGCCTACGGCGGCTCACCTCCTTTTTGTTCGTCGCTGCGCTCCTTAATGAGGTTAATTTTCTTAAACTCATGTTGCTTATTTGAATTCCCGCCAAAATAATCAAATGTTTTGATATTTCTGGAAGTTTCTAGAAGTTTCTGGAAAGAGGAAGAATGTTCTGGAAAGTTATCTGTCTAGGGCTTGCCAGTGCAGTTTTCGGAGTACCGTAACCACCGTAATCTTACAGTAATCTCCCCCATTTTTTGTTGGTGTACTATTGGGGTCCCTTAGATAGTACATGCAAAAAATGGAACAATTATGAGCACTTCGAACCCGTTTTCTGGCTATTGTTGAGTTATCTGGTGACTGTAGCTACCGTAATCCTACAGTAACACGTGCTTCAAACTTTATAGAATTGAAGCGCTCGGTGACCCATGACTACATGCCAAATATGGTAGAAAACGGTCGAGGGGTACGAAAGCTATTCAGTGATAAGTGCTGGACAGACACACACACACACACAGAACTATTCCTTTAGTATATAGAAGAGATCCGACGAAGAAGAGAAAAAATGTTTGAGGAGTTTGCCTGCAGATGGCAATGAAATGATGGACAACGTTCTTTCTCTCTCTGAAGAGGAGTGAGAATAGCGTTCTTGCCCCTGGGAATCTGGAAGGTTCTGAGGACAATCTGGTTTGATCTGCAGGTCTTTCTTTGTAAGAGTACCGTTTATCGAAAAGTCTTTGCGTTCTACTTCAGGAAAAATAAAAAATGAACGAGGATAAAAAATAAGATCACCGGAATAGCTCTAACTCATCGGTCTTCACCGAACGGATTCGGAAGGCCTAACAATGAATTGATGATCTCCAAACTGCCAATCAATTTCTGCCAAAGCAAACGGAGGAATTTTTCGAATTCTGAGTTTCTCATACTAATGCTTCCTGTTGTTGGCTTCTAGAATAATGTTCCAAAAAAAAATCGAAAATTGCGAAATCACTCCTACTGTTTTCTGTTCTCATTCATATTATTCTGGGCGATGGTGAATCATCATTCAGCATTGACAGTATGGAAATGTAAACAAATCTTTCGAATAATGTTTTTTTCTCTTCTCCTCATGATTCTGAAGACAGTTAATATAATGAATAAATCAATGAATGAAATGGTGTAGATGAAAAGATTCTTGCTCAAAAAAAGGGATAACAACAGTAAAGGTTGAAAAATAAACGATTTCCAAAATGTGCATTTTTATGACCAATAAAAGTTCAAAAAGGGAAATTAATCCAAATTTCAAGGGCGCTTCCGACAATAACACGTGACGACAGTAGAGTGAGGTAAATGGTTACTGCCTCTTTCGTGCCATCTCAAAAAAACCGTCTCAAAAAGTTTCCTACGAAGTTGACATATAGTGAAAAATGGAGATCATACGTCTGCAACCAAAACTAGCAGAAAAATTGTGTTGTTTTTCCGGATAACACACAATCTAAAGCTGCCTGTTCAGGTTTCAAAGAGCTATGACCGGCACAAACCGCATTTTTTAAATCATGACTTACCTCAAAATAAGTAAGTTATTACCTGAGAAAAACTGATGGGAATTCGAACAAATATTGGAATGAACGTACCACTGTAGAAAAGCGAATTCGCTCTTTCGCATCATAAATTCAGAGATTCGAGGTTGTATTTTAGAGTGATGACTCAAGAGTAAACAAACTATACACACTCATTTTTATCATACGGCAGCTGTTGTACATTACTTAATGGAAAAGAAACCTAACGGAACTTACACTCAATCCATAGAAATGACTATCAAAGTCAAAAAAATGAGGGAAAAAGTCGAGGAAAAGAAGAAATTTTAGGAAAAAAAAGATTTCTTGAAATTTCGGAGTTCTTCTCAAGTTTTCAAGTGAATAAAAAATGATTGTTTGAAATATTGAACAGAACATTTGGAACATGTTGTTATTTTCCGTCAATTTCTTGTGTCTTCTACTGAAATGTTCTACTAAAAAGCATTTTTTACGCTCAGACATGAGTCATGACAAATGTTTTTTGTGTTTTGTTAATCAAAAGTATGATCATGACAAACAAAAAGAGAACATAATGAGAGGAAACAACACGACACTAAAAATACTAAACATGCCCAATTTTCACAATTTTTCTCTCGACAATCTTACCTGCACTTTCATTCTAGACTGTCAAAACCATATTATTGAGTATATCATGCCTTATAAGTTTGTTCTTTCCAAGAAAAAATAAATTGTGAAGTCATCAATTTTATTAGAAAGGAGTTGACAAAACGAATGACCTACAGAGAATGAGAAAGTAAAATTAATTGGTGGGTAGGAAATGGGTGAAAAAAGGGGTTGAGCAGCTGAATTTAGTTTTAGTTTTTACCCCTTCTTGAAAATTCTTTTTCTTTTCCTCTTGGCTTTATGAAAACCAATTTAGAGCATAATAGTTGAATAACCCAACAAATCTGTCGACATTTTAAACAAAATGAAACAATTTTTTTCTTTTGAACTCTAGTTTCTTGTACTCGTAAGCTGCGATTCCCCAATCGGACTACATTTCAGTATTTTTTACATTTCTTACCTAGTTTTTGGTGAAAAGTGTTTAGGTGTGAAAATAGTTGAATAGAACCGAGATGCCTTGCTGTGATTATATAATAAACGTGATTTGTGACCACCATGTGCAACCTTATTTTTGTTTTTATAATAACAGTTGAAGAAACTTCTTGATGAAGCAAAATATGGCCTGATAATTTTCACAATCAATAGTCATCTTATACTCCTCACCACTTTCCTTTTTAGCTTTTCCATTTTATCATCTTGCTTCCAAACTTCTCTCCCATTTTCCCTTATCAGTTTAACTATTTCCACAAAATTGTCCGTTTGTCTGTTGTTGTTATCAAAGTAGAATGTTAAGCAAAAAGTGTACATTAGAATCGTTTTTTTTTTCAAGTATTCTCTCAATTTCAAACACTATTCAAATCAATGGTACATGAGTTTTTATCATTGTTATCAGTTGTGGAAAAATGCACGCTTCGAGAAATTATAGTTAACTCGAGACAGGCATGGTTAGCACATTTCTCTTTGATTCTAGTTTTCGATGTGATATTAGTGAAACTAATTTTGAAAATGAATACAAAACTTCAGTTTTCATTTTTAACTCGATTGACGTATCAACGCGCTTATCATGGTGTACTCGAAATATAAAATTATGAACAAAAGAAAGTTTTCTTTAGAAAAACGCGTTTGAAACTAGTGGAAGTTCGTTAAATATATGTTCTCAACTTCATTGTTTATTGTTGTTTTGAAACACATTTTACGTGAAGCAAATAGCATTCAAATGAAAACCACATGAGATCTCTTTTCTTCTATTTTTACAGAAAATATCTGAACATAAAGTCAGAATTTATTGTTTCCTTTCTTTCCTCACTGCAATTTTAATCAAATCCTTTTCGTTGCACATTATGATTATAAGAAACTCGAAAAATGTCATGAACTTCCTACATTTTTTTTCATCAAAATAATTTTGTAGCCTGTCCGGGAGATTTGTATTTTCTCATTATCCTATTGAATGATTTCGAAACATTCCTCCTATTTATTTTGTTTTTATCAGATCTTTGAACTTTTATTTCAAAATTAGCTGTGAATCAAAACTATTCGTGTGTATCTCATGTGTAATGACGTATTCAGTGAACGTGGGAAATACTTTTCTTACTTTCACAAGAAGGATACTTTTTCTTAGATCTCATTTCAAGTTGTATTCCACAGAGAAACATATATGAGTATAGCAAATTCTTTCTCATAAACTTTTTAATTAAAATTCTTCAATGCAATCACTTTGGCTAATTCACGTTCATGGTATAAACTGTCGAAAGGTCAAAAGTCTGAGTTTTTGTACAGTTACAATGCGTTTTATGATTCCGTTATCAGTGGAAACGCGTGCATTTTTTGTGGCGCCAAGAAATTATAGTTAATTTTATGTTGGTATAGTTAGGTGTTTATTCCTCAAATGTTTGATTCTTATCAAATTATTCCCACAGTTGAGTTATAAAAAGCATTCCTTTTTTTCAAGTGAGCTGTATTTGGAGTTGATTCTTCCACCCAAACTTTCCAAAGTTCATTACCGAAAATCCATCAAGCCATTGATCTCAAATATTCTGTTGTTTCTACTCAAACATTTTCCCTCACTTGGGATAATTATGATTCGACGACTCTGACGTGAAAAGCGCGATTATCGAAAACGCAAAATTTTAGGAAAGGTGAAGATAATGATAGAGTAGGCAGGCAGATATACATAAACATCATCAAGGAGCTCAGTCTCTCAAAATGTTGTTTTTGACGTCGTCTTCTATCAATGTTTTCGTTTCTGAAAATTCAACCTTCAGTTTTCATTTTATTGTATCGTCGAATCTTGCGCTCTACGTTTTTTTTGTAAAATGTCATTCTTCTAGACACTCTAATCTCAATATCTAACAAATTGTGGCACAGAAGAAAACGCTCGTTTGCGTGAATTCATGTACCCTTTCCAATTTTCTATATGGCAAAGTTCAAATTGAAATTTGTACTGTTCTGATTCGAATAAGATTCTAGAAGAAGACGTGGAATGAAATGGCATCAAGATATTCTGTTTTATTATCTTTATTTCATCATATCTGCAAGTTGTTTTTTGAGACTTTTGAACCAAGCGATACCATCTTTGGTGAACACGTGAACATAACAAACTTCTCCTCTAACATTTTGTAGTTCCGTGAAAATAATCAACAAATATCCCTATTTTGAAATACTCACTCCCTAGACCCCTTTTCTTGCAAGACATTATTCAATTTAGGCAAAGATCAAATTTTGAGTATAGGAAACCAGATTTTATAGGCACATAAAAAACGCTACTAAATTATTTTCCCGCCCCCTCTCTCTGTCTTAAATTGTACATATCTGACATTTATACGATCTTTTTTCCGGATTTTCAATTTTTTTCAATCCCATTCGTCATTTGCAGTAATGGAACCTACGATCACCGAACTGGAGGTGGAGATTATTCCAGAGATTTCGGAAAATCCATCGATTGTACAAAACGCTTCTCATTCATATTACTACCCGTTTGTTTCCCACTCAATTCCCTACTTTCTCGATGCCGCAAAGAGAATGGTTACCGATTTGGACATATCAACATGCGCTGCTATTGTTGGTATTATTTTTGTTCCTGCACTTTATTTTCTCCATCTTGTGGCTCTCTTCTATGGGTTAGTTATTCTTTTCTTTTTAGAGGAATATTTTATTTAAAGGAATTTTGAAAATTTTCCGTGTTACTGCTAGATTTTCATACTGAAATTCTTCAGAAAGTACCGGGGACATCACCCACGTCAATATGACAGCTCTCATCCGGGGGTTTCCATCATCAAGCCGATCATCGGCATAGATGACAATCTCTACACCAATTTGGAAACCTTTTTCACCACTGATTACCACAAATTTGAACTGCTTTTTTGTTTCAATACTCAAGACGATCCGGCTGTCAAATTGGTTGAAAGTCTTATTAAAAAGTATCCAGATGTTGACACAAAAATGTTTTTCGGTGAGTTTGGTGTTTCGAGGAAAGAGCCTGGAACCTCATTATAAATACTTTTTATTACTTCCTCCAGGTGGCGAAAGAGTTGGCCTCAACCCAAAAATCAACAACATGATGCCTGCATACCGGATAGCAAAGTATCCTCTTATCATGATCAGTGACAGTGCAATTTATATGAGGTCGGATGCCATTTCGGATATGGTTCACACCATGATGAGTAATGAGAAAATGGCGTTGGTGACTCAAACGCCATTCTGCAAAGACCGGAAAGGCTTTGCGGCAGCTTTTGAGCAGGTAAAAATTCGTTTATCATTTTATAATTCAAATCTAATTTTTACAGATATACTTTGGAACTTCTCATGCTAGAATATATCTTGCTGGGAACTGCCTCCAATTCAATTGCCCCACTGGAATGTCATCAATGATGAAGAAAGATGCATTGGAGGAATGTGGCGGTTTTGCTGGGTTCAGCGGATACCTAGCGGAAGATTTCTTTTTCGGAAAGAAGCTAGCTGCTCGAGGATACAAATCTGGAATTTCCACTCATCCTGCACTCCAAAATTCGGCGTCTGTTACAATGCGCTCCTTTACAAACAGGATCTGTAGATGGGTGAAATTAAGAATGGCTATGATGCCACAGATTATTTTGGTTGAGCCTTTGCAGGTATACTACGACAATTCACAAAACATAATTGACTGTGATAGTTTTCAGGATTGTTTCCCATCCGGTCTCATCATTTCATTTAGCCTCAACTATTTGTTCAATGTTGATATATTGACTACAATGATTATACACACTGCTTTTTGGATCACTAGTGATTATATGGTGATGTATAGAATGCAGGTATAACAACTCTATGGAATGTTTTTGAGTTTTCAGTTTTTTATTTTCAGAACAGAAAAATGACTCTTTCTCCAATCCGATTCCTACTTCTTTGGTTACTTCGCGAACTCTCTGCTCCACTTGTTTTCATCAAAGCTGCCTTAGAACCTTCAGTCCGTTGGCGTGACAATGTGTTCCACCTGGGCTTGGGGGTGGCAGAATAAAATCTCAAAAGCAGCTGTAAAACTCCTAGATGAAACCCACTTTGTTTTTATATATTTGTCTCTCATTTCTCACCCCTCTCTTCGATTGTGTGTATGTGTGTTTCTCTCTCTCCAAAATGCTCTCGCCTCATTCATTTTCTTATCAGTAACATTTTCATCACCTGATTTCTTTCCACTTGGCGGCCGGCCGCGCCTCTAACAATCGTGCCATTCCTTCGATCAGTATTTTGTACATTGAACTATAATTGTGCTCCTGAGATTCTTTTATGAAAAAAGTTGCAAACCTGTTTCATAAATGATTGTGTTATTTGGAAAGACTGAGGAGAAGTCAACAACAATGAAGCAATATGAACTTTTTACCGATAATTTATTTGCTTACCATACGAAACTTTCGTTTAAGATGATCAATTACAATTTCTACTTGATGGAAATTATTCACAATTGAACAAGTGAGCTGAGTTGAAACAATGAGTAAAAAAGCAGATAAGTTGATTGAAGCATTCGTTGTGTGCATTAGAATAAAAGTGAAGTATAAGCTAGGTTCACGGAAAACAAAGAGAAGAAATATGCGTTGATAATTAGGAGTGAAAAAAACGAGAGTTATTTCGAATCAGAAAAGCGGAGGAAAAAATAACAAGCACTACATTTAAAATAATTTTAGTGGTGAGTATTTATAAGTTAAAAAATATAATTAAGCAACTTTTAGCTGGTTCTGCAGGGATTCTTGCTTAGCAGGATTCGTAAACAGAAGAACAAGTGACATTGAGAAGGAACCACAAAATCGGTGAAGTGAGGAGGCGAGTGCCCTGAAACTAACAGAAAACACTGTTTGTGAACATAGCATGTATCAATGTTGATAAGTTTTTGGAAAGAGTTTCCTATTATACAAGTTTTGCTGTTCAGGAAAAAACTCAATTATGTTAAACTCATTTCAAAAGATTTCTCGAAATTTTCACTCTGAGTTCAATTTTTTAAGATTTTGTAAAAAAACTCACAATCAGACACCAGTACGAAGCTCATAATAGAGATCGTCTTTCCCCGAATAGCGAAAGTATTCAGTGATCTCGTTGACCAAATCACCAATGATGTCGCTTCCAGATCGGCTCTTCATCAATCGAAGAATGATTGGACCAAAATTATTCTGCTCATAGATTTCATGAAAGTTTCCATCAGTTCTTTGTAGGATGACAATCATGATAAGTCCGAATGCAGGAGGTCCTCCCGACTTGGACATTAAGCAGGCCCTGATGAATTCCTTGTAGCCAATGAATTTCACCATGTCGCTCTTGATTTTTTCATATGGGAGCTCAAAGCATAACTTCTTGACAGCATCATTGATCTCAAGAGAATCATCGTGTAGCGCCTTCTTCACAAGAATGTTCAGCATCAAATACACCTTTTCCACGTACAAGAATGATCCATCATCTTCCACTGCAGAATATTGGGCTTCTCTGACGCTGAAAAATTATGCATGATTGTGAAAAAATTGCCATAAAAAATCAAAAGATTGGATCAATCTCTGTTTTTTTTGTACAGCGAAAAACTAAAGCAATAACATCTAGTTAACTTACTGTTGTTCAACTCGAAGAAGTTCAAAGCATTTTCCAGACACGTCCTCCACTTGTTTTGATACATTTCCTGGGATATGTGCATTTCGTAGCAACTCATATGAATAAATGTGTTGTTGCAAAGGAATGATGGTGGGTGGTTGTTCAATTACATCTCCGTAGGTGTATTTGGATGATTGGAAGTAGAGACAGCATTCCTGGGATTCATACGACAAGTCTCGGAAGATCTTCTTTTCTGACTCAATGCCTGGAGAAATGTTCGATAAGGCGGCAGCAAGAAACTGAGCATCATTCCCAAGCTTCAATTTCTCTTCCTTTCCTAACTTCGGAAGACATAGTTCCACCAGTTGGAGAATCGATCCCTTTTTGCGGTTGTGATTGATCATCATTTCTCTGCACCAGTCTACGATAGATCCGAAGTTCTCTCCAGTGAGTTCAAAGCAAGAGCAGGCGGCAACTCTCTTTGGCAGGATCAGAAGGAAGCTGAGGCAAGGTCCGAAGAACAAGTTATTTTCTCTTCGGAGTTTTCTGAGATGGTTGTTGGAAACTGCTTTCTTCTCCATGTCCTCGATGAGCTTCGAATACTGGAAAATGTAGTCCATCGTCTTGAAGATGTCGGTTTTGTAGATATGGGCTCTGCTAAAAATATTTTTCGTGAATTGAAAAAATGAGAAAAAAAGAAAACAAATTGAATATGTTTTGACAATTTCTCAGACTACGACAAAATCTACTGATCTTTTTTTTTTCTTCTGTTTTCAAGTTTTTGTTCTTCAAGTTGGAATTCCAAGTAAAAAAGTAGGAAAAAAGTTTTGAAAAAAGAACATGAGTGCTAGAAACAGAACATTAACAGCAGTAAAAATAATGTTCGAATCTTAAGAAATCTTCAAAGAATTTTGAAATAAAAATACTGCTGTTAAGGAAGATCAATATGACTAAAAGATCAATTGAAGTTAAACTTGATTTTTTACTCCATGTCAAATTACTTCTGTGCTGTTAAAGAGATCAAAAATCGATGAACTAGTTCAATCAGTTTTGGGCTCATTTTGGAAGATTTTTTCAGTTGACATTCTTTTTGATGAACGTTTTGAACTTATGATAATTTCAGATTCTTATTCCCATTAAACATTAAAAAAAACATTCTAAGTTTTGTTAGTTTTTTCCTACTCATTGAACTTCTTGCAGTTCGAAAAACTGCTGTTTTTCCTCGGTTCTGATGTATGAAAAGTTCTAAAAATTGTGATAGATTCTCCTCTCCCTACCTAATTTTTGTTTGTTTTACAGGTCTCAGACTTTTTACGTACCTCTGGATAATCCAACAGAGTCTTATTATTTGCCCATTCAATCTACTGTAGTGTCCATCCAAGATGAAAAATGGGAGAATCAAAGTGTAGAATTTCTGGAAGTCGTTCGGATCGAACTGTCCATTAGACACGTGTCCACAAAGTTCATCGAGGCGGTGGCAGATCTCATCATATTTCTGCTCCTCCTCTTTCCCTTTTAGATATTTGTCAAGAAGTCGACAAATATCACTAATCAGAGTGTAGACCTTCATCTTGGTTCTGCAGATAAAATTCAATGAAAACAAGTAACAGCGCGTGAAGAAAAGAGAACGAAAAAGAAAAGGAGGAGATTATAAAACGCGAAATTGTATCGTGAGAATATACACATATTTTGTGGCCTCAATTTCGTTCTCACATTATTTTTTAAAAAAGAACTGCCACCAATCATTTGTGAAATTGTCATAAAAGAGTTTTTTCTTCATTTGAAATAATTCAGTCGTATTGAATTATTTTTTGTAAAAAAATCAAATCTTTTTCGATAAGGGGATGTGCTGGATGGAAGAATTTGGAAAAAAAGTGAATGAAATGCATTCAAGAAGATAAGTGTCAAAATCGAAATTAGGAGTATGAAACAAACATAACCAACTATTTCCTACGGAATATTGTAAATAATCTAACTGCTGATAAATCCAAGCCAGGAAGAGACTACGCAATTTCATTTTGCAAAATTAATCCTAACTTTGTCTCTTCATTTGAAATGAATGTATATGTGCGATCGCGGCTATAGGAATAATGTTCCTATAAAAGTAATGTATGGCCTATGTGTCGTGTTAGAAAGATGAATAGTCATGTAAACAACTCGTGGGAAAATAGCCGGTCTGTGCCAGTCACTATGATAGAGAACCATGCATAATCAATTATATTGTGACGATGCCGCCAAAAAATCAAAATCAAAATAAAAAAATTTCTGTATTTGGAGCAATCAAAGAAGAAAGAAAAAAGTGTTTCGAGTAAAAAGGTCAAGTGTAACAAAACATGTGTTGTCAAACGCTGGGCCTTCCCTCCGTTCTTCTTTTTGCCCAGAGTTTAAAATGAAAAAACAAGCAGGTGTTAGCCAGTTTCAATGTTGGAGTGGAACCAATTGACAACTGCTCTTTTCACATGCCTCGAAGATATATAAATAAAAATTGATGCCTTTTTCTTCTCAACCAGAAACGTACAATTACTTCTTAAGAACACAAAAAATGTAAAATGGATCACGTGATTATTACTATTTGAGTATAAATATATTCAGATGAAACAAATGCATGTCTTGCTTTGGTTCTCCCCTGGGGATCCGGCAAAAAACTTTGTTTTTTGTGTGAAAACAAAATACTGATTGCTATCTTGTTCGAGTTGGAGTTTCGGAATTTGATAAAATATGCAGTTTCTAAATTATGAAATTTGGATGAAAACTAGAACGATTGGGAAGTTACAACGTTTGATCGATAATTGGTTGTACTTTTTTTTTAGGATTTGACGGTAAAAACTATTGAAAATCGAAATGCACATTCAATAAATGCGCCTAACTCGTCTCTTGTGTTCAACGTGCAACAGAGTGGTTTTTGGAAAAGGCCAGTGAAATGAGAGATGTAAGAGGTCGTAAATCTCTATGAGTCGTAGTGTAGATGCATTGAAACCAAATCGGAATGAATGAGTGGTGAGTTGGTGATGTTTTCGAACCGGAAAATGTGTATTGAAAAACTATGGATATTCACACCCGGAAAAGTTTTTCAACAGGATTTCTAGAAAGGATAAGATAAACATATTTTACACTTGTAAAATTTACGATAGAAAACAAAAATGAGTGCGAAAGTGCAAACTGTTCAAGCTTTATGCTTTACAGTTGGGAATCAATCCGGTAATATTAGATACTTACGACGTTTGAGCGATAATTCGTTTCACGTCCGTAAATTTTCACAGTGAATACTATTAGATATCGAAATTCACATGAGAAAAATGTTCCTAATTCGTCTCGTGAGTTCAACGTGCAACAGAGTTGTTTTTGGAAAAAGCCAGTGAAATGAGAGATGTACGAGGTCGTAAATCTCTATGAGTATTAGTGTGGATGCATAGAAACAAAATCGAAATGAATTATTTGTGAGTTGGGGATGTTTATGAATCAAAAAATGTGTATTGAAAAACTATGGATATTCACAACCAACATTGCTATAGAATCGAAAAGAGTTTTTCAATAGTATTTCAAGGAAGGATAAGGTTAACATAATTCACAATTGTAAAAATCAAGATTGAAAAAGAAAATGAGTGCGAAAGTGTGAACTGTTCAAGCTTTATGAAATTCGGATGGAAACTGGAACAGTTGGGAATCAATTATATTAGATACTAACGACGTTTGAGCGATAATTGGTTCCACGTCCGAAAGTTTTCACAGTGAATACTATTAGATATCAAAATTCACATTTGAAAAAAGTTCCTAATTCGTCTCGTGGGTTCAATGTGCAACAAAGTGGTTTTTGGAAAAGGCCAGTGAAATGAGAGATGTACGAGGTCGTAAATCTTTATGAGTGGTAGTGTGAATGCACAGAAACGGAATCACTTGTGAGTTGGGGGGGATGCTCGCAAATCGGAAAATGTTCATTGAAAAACCATGGTTCCTGGGGATCTTCACAAACAACACTGTCATGGTTTCGAGGAAAGTTTTATTTTAATAGGAGTCCAAGGAAAGATATGGTAAAGATACAATATTTCACAATAGCAGAAATCAAGACAGAAAAGCCAAAATGAGTGTGAAAGTGCAAACTTTTTGAGCTGTGAGAAACTTGGAATGGAAAAAAACGAAGATTATTTATTTCGGTAAATATAATATGTGGATAAGAATGGACCGACTCACGACCATGTTCAAATTATCTTGGCCAAAAGATTTCATTAGGAAGCTAGACATTCTCCGAACTCATAATGAATTGGGAACATCTCTTGATAAACTGGTGATCATGAGTCAAGCAAAACAGAAAACAAGAGATTTGAAAGGTTTCTGATTCCAAAAGAAATGGCTGGAAAACAGAGGAAACCCAGCAGGAAAAGGTTTGTAGTAGTGAGAAATGAATTTTGTATGATTTGACAGTCACACCAATCGAAAGAGCAATGAACGAAAGTGGGAAGAATGAAGAAAAGTTGAGATTTCCATCTTGAGATCCTAATCTCTCTTGATTTTGATCATTCCCAAGCGAATTTGGCGGTCTTGTTCTTCCAACAAAGTGTGGTACATGTTTCTTGCTTCCTCGGATACAGAATTTCCGGATTTGTCTGGAAAATTAATTATAGGATAATAATTCAGTCACAAAATCGTAAACCCACCTTTTCCGTAAACTTTCGCAAACTCCATAGAGTCTCTGGGCAACTCGTCGACCTTCTGTGGGAGGAATTGGAACTTCTTGTTACTATCGAAGAAGCAGGAAAGCACTGAATAGTGTCATTTAATTTTTTTCGAAGCTCCTATTTTTAGAGTTTTGTGACTCACGATTCATTTTTCGGAGAGTGGCTTGATTGACGGCAAACTTCTGAGATTGGGAGATTGCCTCGTGCCAAGAGATTCGACCCCTGATGATGTTGGAATTCGACATGTGGCTTCGTTCCTCTTCTTTTCTGGGCGTTTCTTGAGTAGTTGAGGGAAGAGCTGTTGAAGTTGTCGAAGAAGTGGTTTTCAACCAGTTGTCTGGCTCTTCAGTTGTTTGAAGTTTCGCCTTGGAGTTGAAAGTCATTTGGAATTTTGGACGGCCAACTTCAACATTTTCACCAGACACTTTTTGGACTGAAATCAGTTCAATTTTTAATAACGTTCTCACTTCTTCATTTTTGTTAATTTTATAGTCTTTTTCCAATGATCTTAAGTTGACGAAATGTACACGAGCCTTAGGTTTTTTTCATAGAGAAATGTAACGGAACGATCTAAAACCACCCAACTGATAATCGTTAATGACTTTGAAAAGAGAAAATTCTAAGCGGAAAAAAACTCACAGGGTTCAACATTAGACTCGATGTTGCCATAAGCAGTCATCGTGGTACCCTTCTCATTGCCAGCTCCGTTCCCGGACTTCAACTTCTCTGAAAATATAAAATTTTGTAACAATCCTTTCACTATGACTCTCACCGTTTTCTAGTTTGCATGCCATCAACTCATCTTCAAGAAGCTTGATGGCAGCTTGGTGAGCTTCATTTGTTGTGGCCAAACGTTGAGAGAAAATTTTGTTGACAGCTTGGGTATTTGCCTTCATTTTCTCATTCTCATCTTTTTGCTTCTGCAGCTCCTCTTTGAGCGCTTTGTTCTCCTTTTCAACAGCATCAAGCTGAGATTCGAGGCTCGCACTGAACTCCCTCAAATACTGTTCAGTGTTCCTGATAACGCCGTCCATATCTGAAAAGTAAGATAATTGTTATTTTATAAAGAAAAAACTGTACATACCAGATGCTACTCCCAACTTGACTTTATTGATCTTCTCATTATTTTTTGGTTTGTTTGGACGATCCGACATCTTAATTACCTGAAAACATACACAGTTTTGTATTAACGCTGAAGTAAACGAAGTAAAAGTGGAAAGCTTACGAATCAAAGAAAGTATATGTTTCAACAACGAAAGAGAAGTTTTCTCAGCTTCTCTTTTTCTCAACAAAATCTCAACAAGGGAACGCTTGTTTTGACCTTGCTTGGTAATTTTTTTGAAGAAAGCCGTGGAAACTTCTTACGTGTCTCTGCAACATATTTTGCAGCAGTATTGCAACAAGACAATGTGTGAGAGTATTCGGATAAGCAGAAAAAAAAAGGATAAGCAGAAAAAAAAAAACAGAAGGTGCTCTTTTCACTCAATACCTTATTTGAAGCGTGATACTTGTTGCCTATTTAAAAACAAATGCATTCTAGCATATCCCTTTCTTTAAATCTCATGATAATTTCGAATGCTTTTGCTCAAACTATTCTCTCACGACTTGGGTGGTACAACAAATGAGAACTGAACAAATGAGAACTGCTACAAATAAGAACTACGATAAATGAGAACTGTCACGTATGATAACTGCTATAAATGAGAACAAAGAAGAATGAGAAATTTACAAATAAGAACTCAAAAAAGCGTGAATTTTCTGACCTTCGCAGTACATTTTTGGGGGAAATCCACGTTCTCATATGTCGCAGTTCTCATTTGTACTAGTTGTCATTTATAACAGTTCTCATACGTGACAGTTCTTATTTATCGTTGTTCTCATTTGTAGCAGTTCTCATTTGTTCAGTTCTCATCTGTTGTACCACCACGACTTGCACTACTAATAGAAATCTAAACACTACTGAAAACTGAGAGACACAAACTAATCTTTTTAATCTCGTGCACTTTGAACACTTGGAGATGGGGAAGGGTTGGATATGAAGACTAATACGACAGCAGCCGCTGGCAATTATCGTTAGATTTGTGAAGAATGTTTAAAAAAAACGAGAGAGCAATGTATACGCGCACCTGACCACAAATCGACGGGGAACTGCTAGAGACTCATTAGCGGTAAGCGGTGCCTAAAAAGATTACGCAATCGGTAGAAAGGACTTATGAGTCATATTCTTGAGAAGCCGACAATCTGCCTTCTTCTATGAATGCGAAGATTTATCCTCTCTCGATTTTTTTCAATTACGAAATGAGTTGTTGGGAACTTAAGAATGAGAAATAGTCGTATAAAGAGTATTATGGTGGAGGATTCTCGCCATAGCTCAAAACCCTACAAGTGATATCATTTGCATAAAACCAGGTTCTATACTCAACAGCCAATTAAGAGTGGAAAGGTGTGCTGTACCGAGCAGTTATTATCAAAAAGAGATTAAAAGGAAACGGAGAGATATGTAAATGTGGAGATCGGTTTGAATCCCCAAGCGGGCATAAGGAAATATCATTCAACTAGTCAAAAACATAAGGTTTTGAAAATTTGGGTAAACAACAATTTTGAGTTGAAATGGCGAAAGTAAATTTAAAAAATGAAAAATATACTCGAGATTGAAATCTACGAGTGGTTTCTTCGAGGGTATAATAATTATAACTTTGAGTAGTTAATGAGTCGAGATATTTGCAGATAACGTAATTGTTCCACATGAACACCTGTAAAACACGCGGACCGTTTTTCTCATCAAAAGACAGATGGCATTTTAATCTTTGTCACAATCTTGTGAGACATTCTACACCGAGCAATTTCCGATATAAAGATGTGTTTTTGTTTGGAATGTGTATGACGGTAATCGTTTTCAATAATCAACAAGATTTCGATAATTGTTCCTTGAATAAAAAAAAAAGTTGTGAACAAAACAAAGTTTACAATTTCAAAGAGGAGGTCGTGGTGTTAACAAATATTTTCATACTGCTGTCTTTTTGGAAATGTTTGATTGCGCAGTTTGCACGTGTTGATACTTCGACGCAAAACGGTAATATAAATGCGCAAAAACTGAATCCATGTTTTTCCGAATTTCTCACAAAAGTGTGAAGAAGTATTGAAATGCCCTCTGTCTTTCGATGAAAAAAAAAAACGGTCCGCGTGTTTTACAGATGGTCTTTGTTTTACAGGTGGTCAATTATGTTATCTGCAAACATCTCAAGACTCATTAACCACTCAATGTTGTTCATAGAAACCTCAAAGAAATCACTCAAATCTTTCAATCCAAAGTATATTTCACTTTTTGAACTTACCTTCGCCATTTCAACTCAATTTATTTGTTTACCCGAATTTCCAAAACCACACGTTTTTGACTAGTTGAATGAAATTCCCTAATGTCCAATTGGGGATTCAAATTGATCACCGCATCTACATATCTCCTCGTTTCCTCTTATCTCTCTCTTTCTTTCTGAAAAAAACTGCTCGGCACAGCACACCTTTCTATTTTTAATTGACTGTTGAGTATATAACCAGATATGATGCAAATTGAGGGTTTGAGCTATTGCAGGAATTCTTCATCATAATATTCTTTCTACGACTGTTTCTAGTTATTCAGTTTCAAACATCTCTGTTCTTCTAAGAAATTGTCGGTTTTCAAGAAGAGTGCTCAAGTGCTGGGGACTCTCAATCAAAGAGGCGCCGCTCTATTTCTGTTGTTCAGTGTGATGTTTCTTTTACAGAGAACATGCATGTATTTTGATCAAATGAACAATTATTCGGTCACATATCAGTTTTAAGGTTGAACGACAAGTTGGGATGAAACCAGAAAGAGTGATACCGAGAAATAGTATTCCAAATGCCACGCGGTGTTGCCAGTAATACGCATTGTTTCCTAATTTTTGAAAGCTGGTTATGGCATCATTCAACCTTCGAATGCCTAACCATTTTGTACTTCGTTTCAAGAAAAAATATGTTCATCAGTTATGTGACTTTATTGTAGCTCTCAACATGTTTATTCAAGAAAGATCAAAGAAAAGAAAAAGAATGAAATAAACGATAGAAACGTTGGTGAGTAGGTAGTTATGCTGAAAACTTCTTGGAGCGCTCCAAAGTAGCGTTCAGCTCTCTGGCGAACTCGTGGAGATTGAGAAGTTTGTTACAACTGTCGTAGTGGCAGTAGCATTTAATTTCAGTGAAATTGCCGGTGATCATCTGGAAATACTAGAATCATCTACTGAACATACAAGCTGTGATAATAGACTCTTACCTGTGCGGCACATGAATTTTGACGTCCAATTCCAGCTGTGCAGTGGAATTGTGGGATTTGAAGGAGGACACAACTCCTTCGTAGTAGACTTCGTATGTCATCATGTCCATGTTGGAGATACAGGAATCAAATCCGTCTTGAAGTCTAGCAATCTCTTGCTCTCCAATGTAGCATGAGAGTTGGTATGTTGTTGTCATCAATGACATCAGGACCAGAAAGCCCGCAGCGAGTTTGTTCATTTCGAATGAGAAAGGCTGAAAAACTAACTTTCAGAAGATATCTGATAAGAGAGAAGGAATAATGATCACGAGAAACTGAAATCCAGAAGAAATAAAATAAAGACGCTATGAAAACAATCAGAAAGTTTTTATAGTGAGAGTTGACTCCGCCTACTTCTCATAGCTGTATAGTTGGCCGCACCTTGTCCCAAGGTGCATAGCAGTACCCGGCACCTGAAAAAAATCATACAATCTCTTAATCCGCTTGATATCTCGTTTTACGAGTACAATTACTTCTGAGAATACAAAATCTAAGACATTTCTGATAAATTCCGACCAATCTTTGCTTTTTACATAACAAATGAATAGGCATAGAAGTGATCAAATTGTAATGTATGAGCAAGATAAATTCATCTGATGATAATGTATGTCAGAAGAAAAACATGGGATAGCCAAAGTATGAAACCTCCCTATTACTCACAACAAAAATTCTGTTCTACTGAGAATGTCAACAAGTTTGAACAATAACAAGTAGTCTCATTTGTTTCAAAATAATTAATTTTGTTGTAAACATGAGTGTATATCAAAATTGTACAGATGCACATAAAACCGTCCTTACTTTTTGGTTAAACTAGAAAAAGTTATCGCATGATTTTGTGAGCAAAAGAAAATTCATTTGCAAATGTGAACCAGTTTTTTGAAAAGAACTGTTTGCTGAAAAGAGAATTGCGTGGGACGACCTACGAGAAAAAATTCACTAGAGCTCCTTTTTTTTCTCGTTGGTAAATCGCTTTGTAAGTTTCTTCCATTTCCGAATGAACAGATTCAGCACTCTTTTGTACTAGTGATATCAAACAGCACTTCTGTTTTCAACTTGAATTTTTGAAAAATTCACTGATTTTTCCTGAGGTTTTTTCTCATAAATTTGATATTTTCAATCTTTCTTGATTGTACTTTAACAACTTATCAAATGTGTTATTTCAAGTTCCTGGTCATCCCGTATCCTTTGAGATTCTGAAATTCTGATTGCTTTGGTTTGCTAAACGCACAAATCATTGTGATAAATAACCTTAGCAAAACGTTATGTGAGAACCTGTCAATTCTTGTGATGTTCTTGTCCCGTGAGATTCATTCATATGTGATCAAACGATTTGTGTCAGTTTCACATTATTCAAAAATCAAAGATTACCTGTGTAAAATCAATTTTTTTTTCTTTTCGAGAAAATTGTATCTGTTTAGTCAGCTGAAAAATGGATTAAGAAATTTGTATCGTTATATTTTGTACCAGGCACGAGTTTGTTCAAGGTGTGCCCATCTCTACAGCTTCAATAAAAAGGCGGAGTCGGAAAATTAGTATAAAATTCTACTCAATGAACTTGATAAATCCATCATTCAATAAGATTTTCTCCACATTCTCGACGGTTTTTCTTACAAACTTTGTTTTTGACCTGGTGGCTTTATCACATTCCATTCCTCAAACCACAATCATATTTGTTTGATTTCAGGAAACCTCTCTAAAAATGGTCAAAGTTGCTGTGTGGGTCTTCATGCTCGTTTTGGTGTCATCAACTCAATCGCTCTCATGCTATATTGGAGAGCAAGAAATTGCTGAGCCTCAGGCTGGCTTTAACTCCTGTATCTCCATCCTCGATTTGGCTACATCCGACATCCATTACGAGGGAGTCATATCCTTCATGTTCAACGGAACCGTGGAAGACGGAGAGGAGGACGAGAACAATCGTTATTGTGTCTTGAGAGTACGTTTAGTCTGTTTTTGAATTCCCAGGTTCACTTTCCTATTTTCCAGGTTGTTCGCGGAAAGAAGATTGCCGTCAAGTGCTTCTGCAGTACCAACAAATGTAACAAACTCCTCAACATTCAAGAGTTTGGAATCGAGTTGGACCACACTATGGGCAACTTGTCGACACCATCGTCTTTTTAATTATTCCCAAATCGTTTGCATCTTCTTTCTGTTTCCCACTCACCCCAAATTCCTTAAATCGTCGATGAAATTTCTTTCTCCACTTATTTTTATGGTTCATTTTGAAACTGTTTTTACAGACCTAAAACACAAAAGAAAAACCATTATGTTACACGAGTTCATTCGAAGCATTATAAAATAACATAGTTTCGCTAGCACAGTGCGTCGTCAAGTTTTCAATCATAAAGTGCGTTGATAACTTTGGTAGTGGAAAAATTTATATAAAGTTGTTCTATAGAAAATCAGAAACTGAAGCCCATTTGTACTGAAACTTTTTGTTTTTTCTGGAGAAGAACGCGGTTAGTTGTGATCTGTCAGACTGGCTCTGAATCGAAACCTCTTGTTGTTTGAATAGAACAGGATACATATTTTCCTGAATCTAGAAATAAATTCGGCATGTTTGTGAATCAACTAGCATCAATTTTCCCCGCTCGTAAAATGGACAGAATCTTTTTTTAAACTCAAAACTTTCGTAAATTTTTTGGATTGTACTGTTTTTAGTTTGGCCGTTACGTTAACATTGAGAGCTCATATCAAACTCGTGACTATAATGCATATACTTTGTTCATTTGACAAAAATTGTAACTGTTGAGTCATTTTCAAAAAGGATTAGTGAGACAAATCAGTAATCTGTGGATTGTGGTTCCATGGGGAATTGAGACCAATTTATTGTATTTTGATCTTTTTCTGAAATACTTTGTTGTTTTCAAATGTATTGCTCACCTTTGGAATGCCTCACTAACAGAATGAGTCATAATTGGTTTAGAGAGTTTGTACCTTTTTGATCAGTACATGTGTAAGACAGCGTTTACATGGTGATTTTATTGAAATAAATTAGAAATGTCGAATATACAACACAGGCTTTCGAATAGAAACTCATCAGAAATTTGTGGAGGTTTTCGTAAAAGTTGTTTCGCTCAACTTGTTTTGAATGAAGAAACCAGGGAGTAGGTTATCACACTTGTAAATATTTGTTTGTGGATGACACAAAAAAGTACATCCATTGGAAAGTTTAACTTCGTTGTTCACCCAGATCAGAGTTTTACCAATTTGACAAGCTAAAAGTAGTTAATTTTTTGCAAACAATAGATTCCACTTACAGCTTTTTTCAACTTTGCCATAATAGCACTTCAAATTTGCTCCACGTCGTCCATCAAACCAACCGCCCTGTTTTTGTATTACACCATCTAATTCACAAGTGTCTTCTGAAAAATAAAACGATGAAGAAAAAACTTCCAATGATCCCAAACCCGATTCATCAACAAATTTCAATTCTACGTTTCCATTTTCTGTTTCAATGCATTTAGCAAAAGAACCATATGGATAATAAAGAAGATACTTGAATGGAACGCTGTGAGTGCCTTTCTCATCATCCCATTCACAACCTGGAAACTTATGAAAAATAATTCAATAAATATCCGAATAGTTCAGACCCGATAGTTTAACTTCATAATATCCACTTTCAGCTCTGTAACATTCCATTCTTTTGTGTACCGAACGCCCTAAAGTGAATTCTCTCCACGTTTGCCCTGGTTTAAACACCGTTCCATTGTGGAAACAGCCATAAACTGAAAACTTGTGTTTGTCAAATATCAACAATTTATTTAAACTTACTAGGTTCGGTAACTCTTTGTATTCTTCCATTGAACATGTCACAATACACAACGATAGAACCATTCACATACTTTCTTGATTGCCCAACTTCGATTTTGCTGTTTCGTGGATCCGTCAAATCACCAATGCAGCTAGATGGCTCGAAATTCACAGAGCCATTCACTTTGCTTTCAGCGCATCTCCAATAGAAATGATCTTTCCAATGGTAGTCTTCGTCATTTGGCCATGTTGCAAACCTCTCAGAAGTACAATCTGAAATATAATTTTACGAGGGTAATAAGAAATCGTGTCTTTCAAAATTGTATTCACCAAGTATTCGTGAAAAAACTTAAATGCAGTAAGATAAGCACACATCGAAGACAAGAAATTCAATAAAAGCCAGATATTTTTTGAAAATCTATTGTTATCAATTTCTACTCTGAACCCATTTCCCATCCTATCATTATTTCGGAAGAGTATTCCATTTAGTTTCAGATTACCATTTTTCAAGTGAACCACTCACATCCTGGAACATCCACAGACTCTCCTTTTTTCCAATTGTTCCATCTTACATATGAAACAAAATGAATTACACGTCTTTTTCCCTCCAAATCTCTTTGATCGGGAATTAGAGGCCACAACGGGTCGTTCAAAGCACTAGGACCAGGCTCGAATTCCGCATGACAAGGAAAGATTGAATATGATGATAAGAGTAAAAACCACATCATGGAGCGCTGGTCAGTTGTGAACTGAATATTTGTTTTTCATATTTTTGAGGTTCCATACAAGCTTTGTTTGAACATCTGGAAACGTCATGAATTTTGGTGGGTGCGAAGTGTTTGTTCAATTGTTTTTTTAATAGAGAAATGTAGTATGAAAGCGCTATTAATATTCTAAATAGAATCTCATAATTTTCTCTAAATCGCAATGAAAAAAAAAGTTTCCCTGTGAGAATGCACAGCAACTCACAAACAATTACAGTCGGAAGTATAACATCATCAAAAACCTGGATTAACCAAAATTCTCTAATAAACTATTTGAATTGTCTTCACAATATCAGATATTTTCATACAAACCTACTTCCATTTTGATTTGTTTGAGGTCTAGAAAACTGTTCTTGTCTAATTCTTCTCTTTCACCATTCCCAAACTTAAAACCAAAAAACCAACAAGTGAGCACAAAACATAACATCAAGTTTAGCCAACCATAGATCTATTTTTGTTTTTTGTTCAAAACATAAATCGAAGAAAAATGATCAGCTTCCGTGATTAATATCACACTACAAACGCTTGAATGGATATATCACACTGCATTTGTTTTTCAGCTAACATATAAGATCAGGCACAAATGTTCTGGTTATTTTATTTTGAGATAGAAAAAATGATGTGGAAAAACAGAGATTATTGAAGTGGGAGCTCAGTGGTGGATAGGAGATAAGCGAGATAATAATGTCAACAAAGAACAGATATCCATTTGGAAGGAAACGAGGAAAAAAGCAATTATGGAAATTTGAAGATATTGGGCATTCTGAGATATGGTTTCTGAATGGCTGTCAACATGAAAATTTCACCGATTCCAAGACGAGTCTGTTGCACCAAATATATGAGTCCCATCAGGTCTTGACATCGTGCAGCTCCATTACGGGCGTCAGCTAACATACAATGTTGAATGAGGCCTGATTTGTACATGTTTTGGTAGCTGTTCACTATTCCTCGCCCACTTTCGGAAATGTTGGGATGGCCTGAAATAGGTTTGGTTGATCAATCAGAGAGAAGACTAGATTTGTTATAACTCAGAAAAACATTTTTCATCCAAAAAGTAAAAAGTAAGGAACCATTTGGGTGAAAAAAGCTAGAATGAAAAAAAAAAACAAATTAAATTTACCTGACATGGAGGTCATTAGTAACGACAATAGAAGATACTCTTCTCTTGTCATTTTCAATTCATTCACTCTTGCTGCCAATCGACATCTCACTTCATTAATACGTTTGTCGCATACTCCAATAACTTCTTGTAATATTATATCAGTGCCATCAGGAAAACAAAGAAAGTCTTGTTCCCTCTCTCGAGCTCTCATCGCATCCGCAAGCAATGAGAAATCGAAAAATGAGTATTTTAACATAGAGGTCCGATCAGAATCATTCAAAATCAAGAAGTGATGGAAACGTTTGATGTGATTCAAAGATGTCATTCCAGTTATGAAGACCCATTGAGGCAAGTTCATTTGAAAGTCTGGAGGTCTTTCCGTCAAAGGGATTGGCCCATCTATGAGAGCAAGGTCTGCAACTGTTGGATTACCCTCATAGTGACATGTCAGTAACTGTTTATCGCGATGTTTATCTTGACAATCCAAATTAAATACCAACGCCGATAAATGTTCTCTGTGTTTCATATCGTGAAGATTTTCGGTTGGTATGTACCCCATCCCGGCTTGAATGCATCTTTGGAAACGACAATTGCGGCATTTCAAAGTACAGTTGCCTCCTTTCGGGCATTCTACCACGTTTTGAACAAAACATGATCGCCGGAAGAACATTTTACAGGCACTACAGCAGAATGCCTGAAAAATCAAATGATAGGAAAGCTAGAATTTTATGGTTCAAACTTCTCTCATTTATTTTTTTTTCAGATATTCTAGAGCTACAGTAAATTAAATATGGAACATTTATTTTGCAATTTCGTTTCTCTTGAGATGAAAAGCTTGAAAACACTCACCCCATAACTGTATCCAGTTGCGTCTCGTTCCCTACATACTTGGCAAAGACTTCCGGTGAGAGGCATAAAGCAGAAAAGCACAAATCAGAGACTGAATGAAAGAGAATATGAATACTTGATCTGGACATGTATCATTAGGGGAAGGGCGGGAAATTTTGATCTCTTGATACCTGAAAGTTCAAAAATAGGAAAATAGACGCCGCCCACAAGATTTAACCACATAGATCAGGCAGAAACGGATCTTAGAGATAAAAAGCACCTGAGAGGATTAGAATTTTTTGGTTTTGTGAGCTGTAATAGATATATTGAATAACAATGAGAATACAATTGAGAGGGTCTCAGGTTTGTATTTCAATGGTGAATGAAACATATTTCAGAATTAACAAAGGCTGTAGCCCAGGTTGAGAGAAAACAATAATTCTTGATAGATGATCCAATTAAATTAGAAACCAAGAAGCAATGAACTTCTTCATACTTTTCCTAAATTTAGTTTTTTTCAAAAGAGGAAAAACATGAGAAAATTTGAGAAATGTCACAACCTGCTTTTCTAGTTTTTCAACTCGAGTCACACAAAAGGTTTGTTTCTCTCGACAGACAAGTGCAGATAAGCCTTGATTATAGGCTGAAGAAAGCTTTTTACATAACTCCTCCATAATTATATTGATGTGATCTTTTTGAACTTCGAACTCGTTTCCACTTTGTGTGTGATCATGGAGATCAAGTCCAGGGGTTTTTCACAAGAGGGAGAGAAAAACTTTGTATTATTCCATAAGATCTTTTTGCTAAATTGACAACTATTGCTAACCGAAGACAAATGTTTTCAAAACCGCAAAGAAACATTTCATTTTTCAAAGTTTTCGCTATGAGAAACTATGGCTCCTTTAACACAGATCTCTGTAAATTTTTTGTCAAACGTTTCCACGTTTTATTTTGTCAAAATAGCTTAAAATCGAAGCCTTACAAAATCTTAATGCATAGAACATAGTTTGAATAGTAAAGTGTGCATTAGGTCTCATCCTACGTATACTTGTAAGAACGGATTAGACAGCGCAAAGTATAATCCTTCTCTTCCTATTTTTTTTGGATTCATGACTATTTTAATTGAGATTTACACTAAATGCCAATGACGTAACTAGTGTGGTTCAGAAAAATCCAGAAAATGAGTTTTTCCTCTGAGAATACAGGGTGGCGCATAATTACCCGCACAAAACTTTGCGCTTGTGGAATGGCTGCAGAAACATTTTTAATGATAGGAACTTTTTATAAACATATTTGATCACTCAAAAAAAAGTAGTTTGCCAATTTTCAAATCCAACGGATTGTTTTGGACTATGTTATGAAACGACGTGCTACACTGGTCAGCTTTTGTAGGGAAAACGGTAGTTTAGGCACTAAAAGAACTGTATACAAATCAGAGAGAACGAATAGGAAGTTCTGGATATTGTTGTTAAAATTTAAGTATACGTAAGTATTTCAATTTCTGAAATTTTGAAAATCGTGTCTCTTCTGGAAACAATCTAATTATCACGTCTTCGGACGGTGGTTTGCACTATTACGCACTTCCGTGTCTCCACAAAGCGAAAGTTTGAGCATCTGTGATTCTGCTCGAAATTAACTTTGGTCTAACAAGCCTTTAGAAAATTTGGGAAAATACTAGAGAAACCATTTCCAAATCTTTTGGCACAGACAAAAGCATTTCGAGACCAAAAAATTGGAGGCTCCGTTTCAATCAAATTTTTCATTGTTTTTTGGGTTTGACCAAGAATGTTGATCTAATAGCGGCGAAACTTCCAAAACTGTGATTATACTTATTCATTAACCTTTCAATGACAATTTCCAACAATCTCTGGCGTACATAACAGTGAAAGCCTTTTTCCCAAACGAAAATGCAGGAATTTCTGGTTTTACGCCCTAGAAGGGCAGTATGGAAGTTAATATTTGAAGAGACATATCCGGAGAACGAGATGTTCTACACAGAGTTAGAAAACATTCCAGAAAATCAGTACAAACAATTTAGTACTGAATTTCTAAATCTTTTCGGGAATCACTGATTTTCAACAAGGCGTAGTGAGTAATTGCCATATGGGTATCAAATACGTAATGTGGAACCCTTCAGCATCTCAGCCTGAAAGTTTGAAGTTTGATGCTAACTCCCTCTTAGAGCACCACCTCTTTGAATCATGGCAACGAAAAACCGACAGTTCTACTTTGATTGCAATTTACAGCTCTGTAAATGACAATATTGCAACGAGGATAACGGAATTTTTTACGGTTGTTATACCCATTATAATGTTCTAGAACTGTCAAAAAATATCAATCCTCGAAAGAGTTATGGCAGTCCAAAATATTTTCGAAAAAACGACATTTTTTATGGAACACCCTAATACAAAGCGACATGAATAAGTTTCAATTGTAAACATCATTATTGTACAAAATTTCTGGAGAAACTTGAATTTTTTCATGAATCCAAGTTTATATGTTTCAAACAGAAATGTTTATTGGTTTTCACACGTCCGATCTCTGGAAGTGGTGTGTCTCATGTAAATTGCATCAAATTCCTCAATTGCACCTGCTATTCATTCATATCTTGATTTCCCTCGGGCACAAACTAGAACTTTTCTATTTTGTCAGTCAGAAAAACTACTTCACATAATAGCTAAACAATCTTTTTGGGAGCATTCAAGGTTTCAAACTTCATGCATTCAAAAATGAAATAATTGTCTAATTCTCTTTCAAAATATATCGTAAAAATCCACAGGTGGGTCTGAGCCAAAGAAACAAAATTTTGAAAGCGAGACTTTTGTATAGTTTTCTACTATTTGAAGTTTTCGAAAGGATCAGCTCTAATGTCCACAATCCGATGACGAATAACCCATCTAAATTGGATTCGATGCAATGTCTCCTCTCCATCAAAAACAAACTTTTTTCGATGTCAAAGTATGGAAATGAGCTCATCAATCCTCATGTTAACAATCTCCTCGTTTTAAAAATCGGCGTTCTCGCGAAAAAAAACTTCATCCAGAAGAATAATTGTGAAGAATGAACAAAGGAGATAGACTTGTTCGCGTTCTCCCACATTCAGAGACATTTCCTACCGTCTATTTCGGTGAATGATATGTGGTTCTCGTTTTCATTTTTTTTTTAATGCTGACTGACGGAATGCTAAGCAAGAAAAAATTATCTGGAAAAAAGGACAACAAAGGATTGAGGAAAAATAATCATGTTTGTTTTAATTTTTTTATTTTATCATGAATGGAAAAAGTGAAAAATCGAACACAATGTTTGGTTAAAGAAAATGGAAAGAAAATTGATAATTTGATCAAGTTCAATACTTATGGAGGTTATCAAGACGGTATTTTGTAGTTGGTAAATATAAAGAGTGATAATTGAAAACGTTTTGAGAGAGTCATCGTGGTGCAGTCAGGCTATTGGTTTCCAACCTGTTCCAACTGATCCTGGGCCCATACACTCAAACTGACAGCGCGATCATGTAGACCAATTGTAGCGATCCGACCATCAGTGTTCCTTTTGATATCTAGCAGCTCCACACCATCTTGGAGGTAGAATTTGCAGCGACGAGGCAACTGTTTCTCTCTGAAATAGAAAATTCATGAAAATGATTTCTCAGAAGTTTTTACTTACGTCGAACTAGTAGGTGTTGCATCAATTCCTCTTAAAACTTCTGCTCTTCTCATATAACGTGGTCCAACGTCAAAGAACAAGCTTTCCAATGTGTTATCTCCCTTGTTAATCCATTGTTTTAGAATTTGATTGATCGTTTCATACGAAGGAACTCTGCATTCAACAGTTGGAAATTTGAGTGTTCCAAAAAAGTTGTGAAAATCAACCCAGTTGTTGGTGTTGATGCAAACTTTTTTGATATTTGGTACGACGTTATTCGAACCTCCGTATTTGTAACGTTCGTCTGTACACCAGACACCCAACAAGAGTTCATCGGCAGTGATATCATTCAAAAAAAAATCCAGATTTTTTGGAGAAATTGGAATTCGTCTTTCCATATTGAGCCTGACCGACGTGAAACGATTTGTGAGGGTCCAAACAAACAGATTGTCAAGATTGATATCGTCGCTACCGCAGTGCAAAGAGAAAGTTTTTGGAGTAACAAAAGAGAGTAAGAACCGAGAAACCCATTCGAACAATATCCATCGGTTAGCAGGAGTTCTTTTTCTTGATATCACATAAATCAAATGTTCTCCGCGTTTTTTCTCGGTAGCCACAGTTTTCATCTCCTTATCAATTTTAATAGGGTATTTTTTTGCATCTTCCTCGGAAAACTGCCCTGCTACCAAAGCTTTCACTACAACTTTCTTGAAGTCTGTAGTAATACTGAGCATATGACACTCGAGATTAAATCTCAAGTGATTGACAGGATACTTGGCTGCACTCATAGCGTTCTTGAGTCTTCTATTGAGCATCGCCATCAAAATTCTGTAAAAATAAAATAACAATGACTTACTTATTTTTGAAACTTACAGATCCGATAATTCCGTTGATTGGAAGATCTCCTTTAAAGCAAGAAATGGCAGTCTGAGTAGTGGCAGAGGCATTCTTAATGCAATGTTTGTAATAAGAACAAGGAATTGAATGCGAATGAGAGAGAGGTAATGATGATGTTCACTACACACTCCAACAACACACCAACATAAAATCAATAGGGAGTCAAACCACGAAATGACGTCATTGCGTATGAGGGTGAGTGACGTCAGTGAGCCCTAAACATTGAACAAACAACATGAACAGATTGGACCACCGATAAAGAAAGGACCACTGTCAAGAGAAGAATCGTATGGATAATGCATTTCACGATTTTAAAGTAAAATACATTAAAGGAACTTTTCAATTTTTCTACAGACTTTTCAATTTTTCTTCGTTGTGAGCGGTCGTCTCTCTAAATCGCTCTGATGGGAGGAAAAAAGCGCTTCATATTTTTCTCTCCCAAGTCTTCGAAAGCCATCAAACTTGCGAATGACTTCGATACTGGATCCCTCGATTCCCAACTGACCGACATGGACCAGTCTACAACCCGTCCAAAAACTTCCGAACGTGTTCCTACTATTCCTACTCCGCCTTCTACTATTCCGATTACTGTGCAATCCGTCGTTCTCCCCGAGACAATCACCGTCGAAGACCTTGCCAAAACACTAGTTTCCATGGCAACAATAGTCCAAACTCTTCAAGTTCAAAATGCTGAACTTATCAATAAAATTGGTGGATTGGAAAAAGAAGTTCATGAACTCAGAGATCAACATGCCAAGTCTGCTCCCACAAAGAAGACTTTTGCGGATATCGTCAGTAAGTCATTTTCTGCACCAGCAGCACAAGTCTCTCTTCTCCGAGCTGCTGAACTAGCCCAGTCTGTCGAAACTCGCAAAAGCTCAGTCATCATCCGAAACGTCGACCTTTCTTCTGATGCAACCAACGATACCGAATTCGCTTCGAAAGTCGCAAAAGAATGCAACGTCACCAGCACATGCCAGGTTTTTCGCATACCTTTGAAAAACAATGTTCCGCCTCTGATCAAACTCCAGTTCAATTCGAAGGAAGAAGCGGAAAAAGTCCTGAAGTCCTTCGACCAAGTCAAGGACAAACTCAACGGTTGCCGAAACTCAACAGCCCGTCCCGACCTGACAAAGCCCGAACTCATCAAGTACCGCCAATCCTGGAAACAGGCAATCAAGCTGAACAACGATGCAAAGCAACGAATCTGGACAGTGAGGAATTTGGAGCTCGTGCGGATCCCCTACAAAGCAGATCAATCCCCTTGGCCATGGACCGTCAGGGAAAACAAGTAAAGTTCACCTCTATTGGCTATTTCAACTGTTTTTCCATTAAGAACAAGTTACCCCAATTGACCCTTTTAGCCTCATCTCACAAATTTGACATCATATGTCTTACTGAAACTAAGCTAGACGAAAACTTCCCCGATTCTATTTTATCTCTTGACAATAATTTCAATGTTATCCGTAGGGATCGAAACAGACATGGTGGTGGTGTTGCTATTTTAGTTTCCAAAAAATTAAAATTTAACCCTATCGAAATTCCAATCAACCTTTCTTCTCCGGAAATTTCAGGTGTCGATGTCACGCTGAGAGGTACAACAGTCAGAGTAATCGTCTCTTATCACCCCAACCATCGTTCAAGTCTTGAAAAGTTAGTCCAAACTCTCGAGCATTTACTTTTTACACAAAAACACTGCATCATCCTGGGAGATTTCAACATGCCTCATATTTGCTGGGAAACACTTTCTGCATGTGACTCACCTTGCAAAAATTTTCTCTCCTTTATAACAAACAATGGTCTCCAACAGCACGTTCTCTCCCCCACAAGATTAAACCCAGACAACATCCTTGATCTGTGTTTATCAAATACAAAAATTGTTAGGGACGTTTCTGTTGGAGATCTTTTCAGTGACCATAAGCTTGTGCATGTTACGCTCAAAATTACCAACAAATCAAAAAAAGATGTCAGAACCGTTAAACTATTTCGCAAAGCTAACTATGATTTAATTAACTATCATCTCAGTAACATTGATTGGGATGTTTGTTTTTCATGTCTATCATTGGAAGAAAAGTACTCACACTTTCTCTCTGTTGTTCAGAAACTAATCGGTTGCTTTGTTCCCTCCAAAAATGTTAATGTCCTAACCAAAAAACACTCTTCTAAAGTACTAAAACTTCAGAGTGAAAAGTTGCTTATTTGGAGAAAAGAAGGAAATTCTGATAACTACAGAAAAATATCCTCCTTATTGAAATCCGAACTCATCATAGAAGAACAAAGCTACATTGAAAAATGTCTAACAAATGGATCGAGTAAAGATTTTTTCAAGTTCATTAACGGACGTTACAAAAACAACAGTGACATTGGAGTTCTCAAAGACGGAAATAACGATCCAGTTAATAGTGACTACCTCAAGGCTGAGCTACTCTCTAACTGCTTCTCTCAAGTTTTCACCATTGATAACGAAACTACTCCCTCCTTCCCTACCAGAAGTGCTCACAGTATTGAAAGCATGTCATTCGAACCATCTCAAATTGAACTTGTTCTCTCCAAGCTTGCTAACAAATGTAACACCACACCAGAAAACATCCCTGCTATCTTTCTCAAAAAAGTGTGCACCGCAATTGCATTACCACTTTCCATAATTTTCAATGAGTCAATTCGTATTTCCCAAGTGCCGAAGTTATGGAAAACCGCAATTGTTAAGCCTCTCTTCAAAAAAGGATCTCGAACTGATGCTAATAACTATCGTCCTATTTCCTTGACCTCTTCAGTTTGTAAAGTCATGGAGAAACTTGTCCGTCAAAACTTAACCAACTATCTTAACCAACACAAACTTATTTCTAGCTATCAATATGGCTTCAGATCAAATATGAACACTGAATCTCAGTTGGTATCCTACTTTGCCACTTTGGCGTCTAACTATTCAGCTAAAAAAACAACATTCAGTGTTTATATTGATTTCAAGAAAGCTTTTGATACCGTATCATTCTCCAAACTTAGATGCAAATTAATATCATACGGTGTCAAAAATCAACTACTGGAATGGCTATGTTGTTTCCTAACAAATCGAACTCAACGTGTAATTGTGAATGATGTATTGTCCGAAGAAAGAGTCGTTTTGTCCGGTGTCCCTCAGGGATCAGTGCTGGGACCGCTACTTTTTCTCCTATTCATTAACGATATAGGAGATAAGTTCCAGTCTAATTTTCTTCTATACGCTGATGATCTTAAAATATTTTCAACTAATACTAACATTGTGCAAAAAGATTTGGATGCTCTATCTAACTGGTGTGATGAATGGCAAATGGAGGTGTCTCCCAGTAAATGTGAGAACATCGATTTTCACCATTCAAAAAAATCAAAAAGTTTCCATGTTGATTTCTTCCTAGATGATGCAAAAATTCCTAAAACCAGTAAAATTCGAGATTTGGGCTTGTTTTTCTCCTCTGACTTGTCGTTCTCGACGCACATTGACACTGTTCTCCGAAGAAGCCACCAACGCATAAACATATTTTTCAATATTCTACGCCACGCCTGTTTCGAAAACTATGTTAAATGCTATGTAATCTATATCAGACCAATTTTGGAATATGCCTCAATCGTTTTTTCGCCTGTTCTTAAGGAACACATAAAACGTCTTGAGTCTGTTCAAAAACATTTTATTTACCGTGTCTTCCGAAAGTTTCACATTCCCTATTTATCTTATTTTGATGCATTGTCCTTATGTAAACTAACTTCTCTAGAGTATCGAAGACTTATCTCGGACTTAGTATTTTTGTATAAGATTATTGTTTCTAAAGAAATTCGTTCAAATTTGGATTTTCTCAGTTTTCCTCCCCTTCCCAGTTTACGTCGCCACCCTTTTTGTTTTCGGTCTAATATTAAAAATACCGACAAACTTCTTTCCCAACTCCTTTGTAACCGGTCCCTCTCCTGTTGGAATCACTTACCTTCTCATATTTTCCCTCCTAAATCATCTTCTAAATTATTCCACACCAACCTCTTAAAGTTTAACCTTGACAATTATCTGTACTTAAACGTCCACAATTTTTAACTGTACATATTTTCTAATTAGATGAATAAGTGGCAGCTGCCCTTCATCCAATAAATACATTTACCAATAAGAACAAGGAATTGAATGCGAATGAGAGAGAGGTAATGATGATGTTCACTACACACTCCAACAACACACCAACATAAAATCAATAGGGAGTCAAACCACGAAATGACGTCATTGCGTATGAGGGTGAGTGACGTCAGTGAGCCCTAAACATTGAACAAACAACATGAACAGATTGGACCACCGATAAAGAAAGGACCACTGTCAAGAGAAGAATCGTATGGATAATGCATTTCACGATTTTAAAGTAAAATACATTAAAGGAAAACTAAATTTACATCGAATCATATACAAAAAGAAAACGCCAGCTTGACATTTGATAAAAGTTTGATATACTGGAAAAATATTGCTAACATTTAGCAAACCACTTTAATCCCGGATGTAAGTTTTTTGCATCACTCTTTTCAAAGATACAGTCCAACTCAGATGATCTCAAGTTAACAAAAATTGAACTTCGAGAATGCAAAAGGAGTTGATGAGAGTGGGGTTCGAACCCACGCCCCCGGAGGGACTGGTGCCTAAAACCAGCGCCTTAGACCACTCGGCCATCTCACCTCATTTCTCGAATGGATGTGACGACGTTCACATCACAACTAACAACGAGTATAGGAAAAATAGAGAGAGACGACGCATTCTACTCGAGTTGTAACAGAGCGAGTGGACGACACACACATCGTCGTTTTTTTTGCAGGGTCTTCTCCATGAGCAGAAGAGAGAACGAGAAAATTGGTGATGACGTTAGAAATAATACCTTATGTATCCTTGTGTGGAATGATCTAAAAGTAAATGGATGAGAAACCATCAACAAAACCCAACCAATTATATTTCTTAGGCAGATATAACGAGTCAGAAAGGACAGTCTCGAACTCATAGTTAGAAGAAAAGAAAAGAATGGGAAAAATTACATCAGAAGTTACAAGTGCGAATGAGAATGAGTTCGGAAATTCAGAAATCCAGGCTCATCAGAGCTTCAGTATCTATTTGTGGACAGCTTCACTTGCAACTGAGACATGCCATTCTTTAGTTGATCTCTCTTTTTTTGATTCTTCCGGTTGCTCTATTTGTTTTTTTTTTGTTTTAATTTCAATACAAGATACTAAATTCTGAATTTATTCTTCACAATACATAATACATGATCAGTAATTTCAAGTAATGAGTTCGAGTTAATCAATGAACACCTTGTTTTCATTAATCGAGTAGGTGATGTCCGAAGTCGGGTGAACATTCTCGACGGCGGTTTTGAAGATGTTCCAAACGGGCGTCATATCCAATTCATCCGTGTCTCGTTTCTCGCAGAACTCGACAATTTTGGGGATCCACGACATCTTCGAGGAGAACAGCTTGCCGGGATTAGAATGCTGAAAATTATAATATTAAAAAATAAGACTGAAAAGTGTTAAACTTACAAATATGGTCTTCCCTTGACGAGACCCTTTTTGAGTGTTCAGAGGATCCAATGCGTTCATCCCACTCATAATAGAAATCAGATAAGTTCCGGATGTTAGGTCGTCAACTTCTTGATAACATTTTCCGTGGATGACAGCCAAACTTGTGAAGCGAGATTCCAAATTGACAACTTTCCATGGACGACTGGGTGACGAGTTGCCCAAGTCGATCAAAAACACCGAAATCTTCTGAAAATAGAGATGTTTAATTAGCCTCCCAGATAGCCAACTTACTCCGTCACCGTTTCTTTTCAGTGTCACGTTCCCATCGTTCAAATCCATATGGAGAACTTTACAATTGTGAAGATGGGCAAGACCCTTCATGAGAGAGTAGCCAATACGAAGACAGTTCTCATTGGAGAACTTCTCGGATCTAGTCAAGATATCATCCAAAGACTCTCCCGCGTCACTTTCCACTAAAACCCAATTCGTTATTTTAGAAAAATATAATTTTTGAATCCTCACCAATACACGTGACCGTCTTCAATTTGAAATTCTCAAAAATAGTTGGGAAGTATGGAACACCACTGCACTTTTTGAGTGCATCAACTTCCGCTTCGTATTTGGTGTCACAGACAGGAGTACGAGCCAGTTTCAGAATCACCTCACAATTATCCTTACAGGTATCAGCGGCCTTGTAGACAGTGGAGAAAGATCCATATCCGACACAATTTAGGATGGAGTAACGTTTGTTAACGATTAACCCGGGAGCAAGTCCAATAGGGTCCCTAAAATGTCTCATCTATGACTTTTCCGGATCAAAAAACCTGGCCCAAAATCCATGCAAAAGGTCCTATCCTAAACCTCTATGTTTTAGAGTCCCATTGCAAAAAATCTAACGCTTTATCTCCCTTGAAATCCCCATTAATTTCCCATAAAACCCCAATGAAAAACTCACATTTTCCTGTAGTTTCGAAGAGAGTTCCTCAGAAGTCACCAAACCCGAAGGTAGAGAAAGTGAATACTGAATTTTTTCTGAGTTTTCCTCCGACGAAGACATTTTTCTGACCCTGACCGCCACGTCTCAGGTAAGGTCAGTGTCAATATTTATTTTTTCATTTTTTATGATTTTTTTGGGGAGAGCCCTAGGGGACTGAAACTTGGGGGGTATAGGTAATCGACACCAGGGATCATTTTAATGAGGTCAGATTGTTGATAAGTAGGCCGCTGACCTATTTCAGTTAGCTTATGAGGTATGGACCTGAAACTTGGGGGTCATAGGTAATCGACATCAAGGATCATTTTAATGAGGTCAAACACTTGATAAGTAGGCCACTGGCCTATTTCAGTCTGCTTATGAGGTATGGACCTAAAACTCGGAGGGTGTAGGTAGTCAAAATCAGGGATCATTTTAATAAAGTCAGATTTTTGAAATGTAGGTCACTGACCGATTTCAGTTAGCTTATGAGATATGGTTTTGAAATTTGGAGGGTACAGGTAATTGACATCGGGGATCATTTTAATGAGACCAGATTCTGAGAATGTAGGTCACTAACCTATTTTTATTTTTTTTTCCTAAATTTGAACTTAGTTTCGTTCAGCATTTGAAAATAAGTTACTCTGTAGATTCTGAGCCCTCAAAGCCCCTTAGAACACACATTACGGACAAAAGTCTGAAATTAAGGTTTCGGCCCATTTATCACTATTTCTGATGTTATGAGACTTCAAAAACGCCTAGAACATTTATTACAGTCTGTTTTTTTATTCACAATTGATTCAATTGTATACTATATTGACTAACATTTTCATTGGTTTTCGTAAGTCAAACCGATGTTCTATCGAAGTAATTTTTTTCCAACCAGAAACCGGAAAAATAATCATGTGTGGCTATATGATATATCATGAGATGTAGGGGTGTTCATCATGCCTGCGATTGAAAATTGGTACATCTTCGTGATATCACTGTAGTATTGAATTGAGGCTAGGAAAAACAAAAAAAATCAATTAATTACGTAATTTGTACTTGTTCTTATCGAGTACATTGAAGACGTCCTGAGAACTGTAGTTTTCTTCAACCCAAAAAGGCATCGTACATTGAAATCAAATTTTAGAAGAAGATACGGCATGGATAGGGTAACCTGAAATGAATGTTATAGTTCTGGACGGTAAATATCACCAAAACATTCTGGGAATTTTTTAATTTTCGTTCATGACTTACTAAATCGGATGTGAACAAAACCAAAACCATTTGGTATTCGAGAACAGTCGCATAATCGAATATATGATAGGCAAGCCCTACTCCAATCTGAAAAAAGTATAGGTTCACACTGGAATATTATTCAAGATCTCACCAGAAGAAGCAAATTCCCGGAATTCAGTACGCACTGAACGATAATCATCTGTTTCATTTTTCTTCCATGCGGTTTTCCACTCGATTTGGTTTTTCGTCTTCTCTGCACTAATTTATTGAGTGCAGCGATACCAAGGCCCAGGGTCAGGATAAAATAGAATGTGGCTACCATCATGGTGTAATCTGCCAAGATGGATAGCTTGACCTGAAATAAAACATTAATTTAGTTTGTAATTCAAATCAAATCAAACTTATAGCCAGCCCTTCAGAAAATGGAATCATAAATAATTCTATAGATTTCCGTTTTTCGCGGTTTGTAATTAACGTAAAATTTACCTGGTTCGTATTGTACTTTATTTCTCCATCGACTATTGATATTTTGGTCGGGACACTGTTGGTAAGAAAGTTCCAAGCGTAGATTCCGAACGGGAGGAGGAGACATAACAAGAAAGACATAATGTAACCGTGCTTCCAGAACTGAAAGTGAGTATTGTTTTTTTTTTTAATTTTTAGATTCTGACGATACCCTGTCAGAACTCAAACTATAAACGGACGAAACACGATGTACACTCAATGCAATCAATGAAGCGTTTTGGATGTGAAAGAATCTGAAAACTTTGATTCTGAAGTGGATATTTTCAATGATCCAGATCGTATGTAATTCAAAATGAACTTTCAACTTACACAAGAAGCATAAACCTTGAGATCGTCAATGTGTTCGGAACAGTCTCCTCCAGAAAAACCAAGAATTGAGTGGTGGTCTCAAAGTTTCTCAATCTTATTCCAATGTAAGTGTTGAGGTAACAGCATATATTCTGAAAATTGACAGTTGAGTATTTTCATTGTATCCCTTGTTTTGAAACCTTTTTAAAAACTCAGAAAACTATTTTTTTGAACTACAATTTTCTCTAGGTATGTCTAGTATCTCTGGTTTTTTTATCTGGTGCCACTAAGTAGCTGAGAACAAATAATGCTCATAACTTGATCTAGAAAAGACGGCTCTTTATGGACTGAGCGGTGTTTTGAAAAATACAGCGGTGTTTTGAGATTTCAGCGGTGCAAACGCGACAGCACGGCGGTGCAAAGAAAAAAACAAAACAGCGGTGTATTGGTTAAAATGGCGGTGCAAAGAAACGAAGTCACCTGGACGGTGCAATAGCTATTTCAGCGGTGCAAAGAAATATTGGTTCTTATCGAAACCCGGTTATTTATTACTTTTTCGGGACTTATAGAATTATACGGGACTTTTTTTTACCGGATAGAAAACTCTTGGAAATACCCTGGACCCAAGGAAATACCCGGGGCCCAATATAACTTTTCCGGGACTCTTCCGGTTCGACTTTTGCTCTGCTTGGGCCGTGTGTTCCCTAAGCCTTGTTCAATAGTAGAGTTTTACGCTTTCGAGGGTTCAATTAGTTGGCCCACCATCGAAACAGGCTTAGGGAACACAACAAAAATGCTTTTTAGAGCACAAAATCAAGTAAGTTGAATTTCGGAAATTATGATAATGAAAGTGTTTAATAGAAACTAGAACAGGAAACAAAAAATCAACAGAAAAATATAATGCTGGAAAAATTATATTTATCATCATGAGATTTTAAATGCACCGCTGTTTTCCTCCATTACACCGCCATTTTATCAAATTTTGACCTTCACCAATTGCACCGCTGAACTAATTGCACCGCTGAAGCAACTTTTTTTTTAACACCGCTGTATTAAGCGACTTTTGAAAACACCGCTGAAATCTCAATACACCGCTGTATTTTTAAACACCGCTGTATTTTTCAAAACACCGCTCAGTCCATAAAGAGCCGAAAAGACCATAACAATTGCAATTTACATAACCGTGCAAGACTTCTTCTCAGCTATTCAGATGTACCATTCACTAACTGCATCGGTTCTACTGTAGTTGAAAGGACCCAAGCCTTTTTTTGAAATTGGATGGACCCAACAGAGGGGTGGAAAAGTTGGATGAACCCAAGAGAGGTGTCGAGAAGTTGAGTAGACCCAAGAGAAAGATCAAAAAATTGAATGGACCCAAGACGAACACCTGTCTTATACTTCTTCGAGTTTTGAAAACAAAAAATCACACAAAAAAGGGTTCTCAATGGGTTATTGCCGTTCATCTGAATTTTTGGGTCCATCCAATTTTCAGGCGCCCGTCTTGGGTCCATTCAATTTTTTTACCTCTCTGTTGGGTCCATCTAACTTTTTGACCCTTCTCTTGGGTCCATCCAATTTTTTGATCCCTCTGTTGGGTCCATCCAATTTAGAAAAATTGCTTGGGTCCATTCAACTACAGTAGAACCACTGCATCTCCATTGTCATGTCTGACCGGTCCCCAGTAAGTATCCAATTTGAAAAAAACATGTGAAAAAAGCGTGTTCTCAACAATAAACATCCGTGAGAAAATTCATGGATCCGGAAGGAGTCTAAAGAATGTACCGGGAGGTGTGAGAAAAATATGAGTCAAATCGCTTGATATGACTAGGATTTTTCAATTTTCAGATGCTGATCTCTTGAACAAAAAAATGTCCATTGCGTAACAAACACGGTTTTTTTTGTGAACTGACGCTTCTCGTAGTCTTCTGAAGCAGTTTATCAGAGGTGTACAGAGCCGTCAAAAGCTAAAGTTATGTCAAAAACGCTGCGTAGGTCTCATCACGAAAAGACTTGTACTCTAGATATTTTCCGCCAAGTGGAAAACGGTATTTCCTGACGGTTGTGAACACCTACTGGCCTATCTGTTGTGTTTCTCTAATAACTTTGAACAGAAACCTCAACTATCTGCGCCAAAACAACTATCTACGGGGATAACTTTTTAGTTCTCTACTACATAAAATATGAGTAACAATCACTAAATAGATATATGAAAACTTTACTCACCATAAAAAGATCGAATTGTATGAGTTTGTAGTTCGCCGACTTGAAGGTCTCCCGGCGTAAACATGGCAACACAAGGAATAGCCAAAGTAGTACAAAAGAAGGGAGCCCATATACCATTTGAGCAATGGTGATTGCTTTTTTATAGATTGGGAACACTTGCATTTTGAATACCTGAGTTTGAGAAAAAAGTGTCAATGAAAGAAAAAAAAACGAAACATGCAGTCCATGCCCGTAGCGAAAAAAAACGACGACTCCGCCTCCTTGCTTGTCTGAGATCAAATGCTTGGGATGTATCGATAACTTGCAAAAAAAGATAAAAGTGAATCATGAATAGAAGGATGAGAAGAGTAACTTTACCCGTTTTGAAATTTCCATTTGTTTGATTGAGCGTAACAAAAGATTACAAATCAGTAAAAAAACAAGGAGTTGTTTTTTCAACATAAATATTTCAAGATAACTTTTTGAAATGAATATAGTGTGTATGTGTAGATTCTCCAAATTTGTAGTTCCCGTGTAGTCCTGGAGCGTGAAAGTTGATTTTTGTACACGCAAAAGAAACAACTTCAGGTTTTCAGATGGAAATTTCCAGACTCGCAGATGGTCACCAGGCATCTTGGAAAATTCTAAGTGACAGTCAACAGGACGAAATCAGTTTTCACAGTTGTGCACAGTATATGAAGTATAGCAAAACGGGATGGTTATTCACAAAGACTGGAGTATCGCGTTCGATTTGAGCTTTTTCGACGCATCATTATTTCGAAGAAGAAACCAAAGCAATATTGTGAAAACTATCTGAGATTTATAGTCAAAAATTGGTTCACATTATTAGCTGGAGTGTTCGTTCAAAGAACTCGTTGTTGTTATTTTTTCATCGATTTATAGCTACAATATTTCGACCTTGATCAATTTTTTTTCAAAATCCGTTTGAGGAACCAAGTTGAACAATGCTTCTCAATTTCACTCATCCATGTTTTCAGGTTTAGTTTTGTATTAGAGCTTCCATAATGCGGTTTTTACTTTGTATGTACATAAATCGCAACTTGAGTTGATCACACCAAAGAATTTTTAAAATTAGGGAGATTGATTATGTAAACAAGCTTCCGGAGAATTCAACCAAATGATAACATTTGATGTGGAACTAGGGGAAACAACTCGGCACGTGCCGTACCGGTCTAGTGAGAAGTTGATACCAGACTGGATTTGAGATTTGAATTTCGATCAAAACGATCTGAAATCGGGGATTCTACACACTTCCAAAATGTATTTCACGTTTGTAAACTCATCGTGAATGATTGTGAATATGCAAGTGAACTGATGTTAGGATAGGCCCATGGCCGATTTTCTAAAAATATCACATTATTATCTGGAAAATTCAACCGATTTCAATTAAAATCCAGTATTTGTGCCGTGTTTTTTTCTGGACAATGTTTACTAAACCATGATGAACCTGATCACAGATAGGTAATCACAAACGAATTATTTCGCTTCACCAGACACCTTCAAATTTATTCCGGCTCAACGGAGCTTAGCTTTTTTCAAAATGTTACTTCTTCTTATCACATGGTTAAGCCTACCACACTGAGCATATTAGAATTTGGTGAGCTGGAAGAAAGGTAACCTGAAACATGGAAACGAGTTTATCTGGGTAACAGGGTTTGAAATTGAAAAGAAAAAGTTTTGACATGCTTCTACATTCACAAACCCGGATTTTTTTTTCATTGATCAACATCTTTCCACAAACGTATTTCAGCTTATTTACCCCTTATTTGCTGACATGTTCATGTGTTCTTAAAACTAGATCATTGAGAAAAGTAACATCAATATTACAAATGATGTGAGTTCAAAAATATTACAATTGTTCGGCAAACCTAGTCTTCTGATAGAAGCAATCATCTAAATGTATAATGAACAAAGCAGAGACAAATACAAATTTGGTTCATGAGAAATAGTACACATTTGAGTGTCTGATTTTTTCAAATAGTATGAAAGTGGCATGTTTTCAAAAGACCGGAAAGAAATTTAATGACAGCACAATACTATCAGAATTTCTGTTTCTTGAATAATCGATGTAAAAAAATGCATTAGAACTTTCTCACTATGTCTTCAAACTTCTTCC
>GL379837.1:289502-306191 GCA_000143925.2 Caenorhabditis brenneri | reverse complement strand
ATACCTCTCGAATGGTCAAAAGACTGGCCGAATTGGTTGAAAAAGAAAAAAAATATGATCTTCCAAAGTTTTCTACTGGTACAAATTTTCTGCTTGCAGCCATACTGTTCAGGAGGTGGGCGGGGGTCTGATACTTTGTGTATGAATTAATGATGACTAGTACTACCCAAAACATAAATATTATCGAAATCCCTGACTTCAACATTTTTTTCATGTATAGGTATACGTTGATTTTCAGAGAAATATTATATACTCTGCTATATATGACCGACTGGGTCGAGGTCGGCTGGGACCGGATTATGCGGGTCCGTACCCAAATTGCTCGTAGATTCATAATATGAACTCATCTTGCCGACTTGATATGGACCCAAGCCCAGAAAACTTTGATTTTTCCAGAAAAACCCGGAAAAAATTGACAAAATCGTGAAATTTAGGTATAAAGACGGGTAGTTGGATTTTTGATCTGAACACAAAAAATGGTCAAAATAGTACCAGTAATTGATATCCGATTAGATCTCATCGATATCTCATACAGGAAAAATTTTTCCAAAATATCGACTTTTCGAATTTTCTAGAAAGGAAGAGGGCGGGGCGAGCCAAAAAATATATGAAAGTATTTAGGAGAGTTTAGGTATCCATCATATAAAAAATCACTTGAAACGAACCCTTCTGAAATTTCTGTACAGGACTTTGCTCGACTTTCTGGGAGAACTCGTCTTAATGTTTGTGATCAACTGGTTTTCATTTTTGTTTTTTTTAGATTACATGAAAAGAGCTAGGGATTAAAAAAAAACTGATGAGAATAATTCATGATTTAGCTTGTTTTCGTTTGGATTCTGTGTATTTTATTTGTTTTTTTTACTGATTGACATACTTCAGGATGTCCTCAGCTTTCAATCCCGCCCCGGCGGACAGAGTTGTTGGCCACGAAGACTCTATCTGGTGAGAATTAACTATTTTTCTTTCAAGTAACTGTGTCGTTTCAGGATGGAGTTTACGAAGCTTGCTCAGACTCATCAAGCTGTGAATCTTGGACAAGGATTTCCAGACTCTCCAGCTCCAAAGTTTATCACAGATATTCTCAAGGACATTTCTGCAAAACCAGATTTGACTGCTGCTCATCAATACACTCGTGGTTATGGACACCCGGAACTGACCAACATCCTCTCCAAGATGTATTCTCATCTTTACAACGTTAATGTCAGCCCAATGAATGACGTTCTTATTACTGTTGGAGCATATCACGCTCTCTACTATGCATTCTTGGGATGGATCAATCCTGGAGATGAAGTTATTAGTAAGTTCCGGAGAATACAAAACTTGTTTTTCAACAAATTGTCAAACTTTCAACACAATTTTCTAATTTTTCAGTCATCGAGCCAGCATTCGATTGTTACTCTCCACAAGTCAAGTTTGCCGGTGGCATCCCAGTTCCAATTTCAATGACTGTTCCGGAAGACGCCTTCTCTGCCTCTCAGTTCACCATTGACTTCAAAAACTTGGAAGCCAAAATAAGCGATAAGACCAAAATGTTGGTGATCAACAACCCGCATAATCCAACCGGAAAGCTCTTCACTCGTCAGGAACTTGAGAAATTGGCTGAAATCGCAGAGAAACACAACCTTATTGTGATTGCAGATGAGGTCTATGAATTCCATGTCTGGAAAAAAGAAGATATGATTCGCTTTGGTGAGTATTGAAAATTATTATTAAGTTAATTTCAAAAACATGAGCCTTTCAGCTAGTCTCCGTGGAATGTACAATCGTACCATCTCAATTGGGAGTGCTGGAAAAGCTTTCTCCATCACCGGATGGAAACTCGGATGGGCTATTGGACCACAAAACCTTTTGGCACCGCTCAAAGCTATTCACCAGAACTGTGTCTTCACATGTTCTTCTCCAACCCAGTTGGCCATTGCTGAGGCATTCAAAATCGACTGGCCAAAGTTTCTGAAGAAACCCAAGGAGTCATATCTGGCAACTGGACTTTCTGGAGAGCTGATTCAAAAAAGCAACAAATTGGCTCATATGTTGGCAAAAGGCGGCTTCCGTCCGATTGCTCCACAGGCTGGTTACTTCATGTTGGCCAACTATTCTAATCACAACCACAGTTAGTTTCGATTTCTTACACGATTCTTCGATTTTGATAGCTTGAAAAAAAGTAATCTTCAGCATAAAATATTTCAGATATCGACATGTCTCAGGAGACTGATCCTGCCGATTTCGTCTTCGCCAGATGGTTGTGCAGTGAGAAGAAGCTTGCTGTGATCCCATTCTCAGCTTTCTATTCTATCCAAACTGAGAAAATGAAGAACTGCAACTTCATTCGTCTTTGCTATTTCAAGAAAGATGCAACTCTCACCGATGCCAAGAAAATCTTGAAGAAACTTGGGAAGGAATAAGAAGCGAGTCGATAACGTCTATTATTTCATGTTTCTGTCATTTTTTTTTATTCATCATGAAATTGCATGCTCGGAATGATTTTCAACTTAATGAACAGTCAGAACAAACCAAAATTTAAACAAAAACATATCGGTTGTCAGGTTATAGTGATCAAAATATGAAAAACAAATTGGGACGAAGTGTAATGATTAGGAATTAGAGAAATTAAAAATTTGTCCAGACAATAATATCAAAAGTGTGAATATCGTTCTCATTGTTCAATAAAATGGTTGCCCGGGTTCCGTCCCACCGAACAATGTCGAATCCGCCAGTAAACTCCTCCGAGTGAATTCTTCCAACTCTGAATTCGCACTTTTCATACTTTCTTGTCAATTCGGCTGGCTTCACTTTATACTTGACTCCTCTCATAATTGCATCCAAGTCCCATGTTTCATCTCTTCTGGCTTTCACCATCCTCATATGTTGCAATCTTGGGTTTGACCCTTCAATCCAGCTCTTCAAGAACGTATTCAGTGCGTGTCCATTCAGAGAGACACTTTGAAAATGTGCATGTTTGAAATTGGATATCAGCAAGTCGTCCAATTTCAGCTGTTCAGAGGAAGCTGAATTGAAGGCTTCCATATTTTGAACCATAAAATGGGTGGGAACGTCGAAAGCATCCCGTGATACGAAACTGAGTATTTTAGGTGGAAGAATCTCCAAACAACGTTGGCAGTGTGCCACTGAGCATGGAGGCATGATGATAAGAGAGTTATAGCTCAATCCGCCGAGAACATTTTTGATAGCCAGCGCATCAAAGTGATCGTTCAAAATGTGCAATTCTTTGATAACGGAACTGTTTAGAATCAAGCTAAAATGCTCAATCCAGTCTCTGATCTCAAAATCTTGATTGGAATATCTTCCTCCCGGCATACCCATCAAAGAAACATCCACTGACACTGGTTTCTCCAATGTATTTGTTTGATTGTTATCTTTGCCAAAGAATACAACTTCCAAAGGATTAGCGTGCTCCGGGAACAACACAGAAACGGAATGAGAATTGTAGAAAGAAACTGAGAACTGTGCGGCTTTCAGTTTGATGGCTGCTGCATGTCTTTTTGCGACCTTTGAGCAGAAAGAGAAGCTGATCCTGAAAAAAATTATCAAGTTTATATATTCATCATGGAATCTGAATGGAACTGAATTAGCATCCATTGACATTCACTATATTAAGTTTGGAGTTTACGTTTCATGTGTGGTTCTACTATCATTTTGTAAAGAATATTACAACGCATTTGAAGAATCAAATAACAGTTTCAATGAAGATTTTCCGAAAGGTTGATGATACCGTTGACAATGTTATGAAAAACTTAAAACAGAGTCACTTTCCATCTCAAAGCTCACATACGAGTCGTTTTGTGGAATTCATTGCGTTTTGTTCGAAGAAATTGGATCAAAAGTTATACTCATTTTTCAAAGCATCCTCAGCTCAATAAGATCTCAAATTCTGATTTTATATTCTATGGTAATTGTGCATGAACTATTAGGTCCAGTAAAAATTTAGCTGCTCGCGTTTTATTTTATGCGATGCTGTATAATAACACGGTATTTGCGGGAAAGTTTGAAAATTATTTGATGAATTTGAAAAGTTTTGAAAATTGCAAATTGATTGAATGAATTTCTTTAAACGTGCTTGTTATTTTTGAAATCCCGGCTTAATGAAATGTAATGATTTCCTTTGAGATCAAAGTCCAAACACCAAAACACCGAGAACTCCCACCATCAGAACACTGTTTTCAATGATTGGAACCACAAATTTTAGAAAAAACCAACTCACAAATCGATAACATCCATGCATCGTAAAATTACAAAATTGACGAATGCCGGGAAACGAAGAAATCTAATAGTGCTCATCATTGTTCTGAAGTATGGAACAGAGAGTTAACTAATAGAAAATAGGAGGAGAACGCGTTGTTACACCAAACGCAACAAAAAACGTTGTGGAGGGGAAAGGTCAACCACACATATGTCAATACTCATTCTTTGCCACAGCTGAGAAGGGTCTCAGGACGAACAGATAAGATGACGTCATCCTTACATGCATACTAATGGAGGACAGTCGAGTTGGAGACGTATGCATACGAAGGAAAAGACAATACGTATTCTTATTTAGAGGATAGATATTTTGGAGAAATGAATTCAGAATGTTCAGAATATTTCAATTACAGAACTTTCAGTGTTTATATTAATGTATGACAAATAAATTAATGCGTTTTATCAAATTTCAAAAAATTATTGAAGATTAGTTTTTCTTTCGATTTTAATGTAGTCTGGAACAACCGTGTATTCCAGAATATCGCCAGAATCCGGAATTTGGAAGAAATAATTCCCGTCCTGGCGAGGGCGAAGACGCAAGGTGTCAATAACTTCGTCCAGTGAATACACGTGCCGCATGTGAAGAATGCATTTCTTGAACCTTGGAGACAAGAGGATGGCCTGAAATTTTCAATATTGATTTAGCATATTTATTATTGAATAACTCACATTATGAAGTGCAAGAATATCCTCCGTGTATATTTCTGCGATTTTGATTTCGAACTGTTCTGATTTATAAAATTTTGGGAGTTCAAAAGAATAGAAAGCTCCCATCCTTTTCAGGTTAATTGACTTCGCATTAGTGAATTGATCATATTGAAAAATGTCAAAATTTTCAAAGAAAGCTACCCTGTTTGGGATCTTTATCTCAATCTTTTCGAGAGTTTCACTATTCATCCAGGTCAAAGGAAAGCACAACGCGCAATTTCTCGGTGATTTGATTGTCAAATTCTTGACATCAAATAAAATTGGGCAATCATAGGCGAACAGTCTGGTGCTGTCAAAGCCCGTAGAATCCTTTCCAAATTCTATGTAGAAATCATCGATTTTCGCGTGATTCGCAACTTCAAGAAGTTTCCGTGATGCGAGAATTTCGAAGTTCTCTGCTCTTTCTATTTGGTATTGTCCGAAGCTAATGAAAGTGCCGGTTTTGGTTTTTGCGAATTTGATTGATTCCCCATCAATAGTTAAAGTGATAGAATCAGTCTCTATCTTGAATCCAACATATTTCAAACTTGGTTTTGTGCTCTCCAGAAGTACACGGAATTGCTTGGACACATTTCTTGTGACAGCTCTGAAACTTCTTTCATCGGTTAAAAAACATATCATGACTGATTACCTATTGGCAGGGGTGAGCTTTTTCAGAATTTCGACAACCATTTCTTTCGGCAGATCTTCCAAAGTGAGAGCTGATTTTTTCTTCTGAAGTTGAATTGATTGCTGCATGTTGCTGAGATGTTCTGAGAAATGAAATATATCTTATTTCATTATGAAGCGAATAATTGGAAATACAAGGAGAAAAAGAAGAAAAAGAGGACAGAAATGATAACTCCCTCAGCTCTGTTTTTTCTGTTCTACACCTACATAGAGATTTGGACAGCTCTAAGAAGGATTAGAGAATACAAGAGAGTCGCTCAAGTGACGTCATTAAGAATGTAGGATGTCAGTTTCTCAAGAGAGATTAATAAGAACATAATGGCTGACAGGTGGAATGACAGTCAATTTCCACGATGGAGTAAAATACGACAAGATAATGAGTTTATCGCGATTTGTTTTTTTTTTCAAAGTTATGTTTTGAATTGGTTTTGAACACATCAAATAGAATAAGAGTAGCAGAGATTGTCAATTTTTTATATTCTAATATTATTAAAGTGAACCAAAAGTTTCCGCAAATCCGGGATTTTTTCACTTTGTTGAGGATGACGAAAATGAGTGAATCGTAAGATTTATTGTAAAGAGAATTGAGAATAGGAGAAAGTGAGCTTTTACATTAGAGGGTGTATTTATATACAAAAAAAGATGTTGACTAAAACGTATATAGATGTTTTATAATACATTTTATAATATTTTATACATACTTCTTTGACGATACATTTTCCTTCGTCGACAAAAAATAATATGATGGTTGACAGGCGAAATGAGAGGAATCAATTATTACAGAAGAGTACAATACGACAAGATATTGAGTTGATCGCCATTACGATCGTAAACATTTGAAAAACTGATTGAAAAGTATCAAAATGAATGAGAGTAGCAAACATTGTCAATTGTTCATATTCAAACATTAGTTTTATGGTAAAGATTAGACAAACAGTTTTACAATCAAAAATGCCAAACTAATGTATCTGATGTGACAAACACATATTTTTTCCGTTTGATATTTTCAATTAGCCAGTAAAAACTTTGAGCCTTTTTTTCAAGACATCGTTCCAGCAGACGATCATTCGTGATTTCACAATCACAAACGTGTAGAGTTTGAAGAATGTTTCTACATAAATTTGTAATTTGTGATAATTGTCAATGAATTTTCAAAAATACCGGCATGGCTCCGAAGGAGTTATTCTCTGAGACAAAAAACATGTTCTTAGCACACTTTTCGCTAACACTTATTCAAAATTATAAGATATTATAGTCTGTATCTCTACGATTTTGCAAACGTTTGATTTTCTATGCTGCTGTTCGTTTTTTTCGTTTAGCTCTATTAAAATTATCGAACTCCTCTGGCCACAAAGCGGTCAACCCACGTATTGTGGTTTGTTACCGGAATAGAAAAAATCTAGCACTGTTATCTATTTTTCTTGGCTTATGGAAATTTGAAAACGATTCCTCCTTTCCTCTATTTTCACGTGAGTAGGATGATTCAATATATTCTGCACAACATTTTTTTCCGTCAAAGCTATGTGAATTCCAGAGGTGGAGACTCTTTCGAAATAAAAGTAATAATTTGTTCTGAACATTTGATACTTCGGATAGAAACATAATTTTTCGAGCATGATTGATTTATTAGAATTTTCAAAAACCCCAACAGATCAATTATTGTCAAAGAAAAAAGAAAAAATGCTACATCTAATTTTCTCGCAACAGGAATTGTGCCACACAATTTCTATAGGAGAAAAAAGGGGAAGTAACAATTGAAGATCCTCAAGATATGAAGGTGTGGAAAGCATTGTCAAGAAACGAAGAGTTAGTGCATGAAGATCTCCTGGTGTTAGCAGGAATTCTCAAGCGTGAACTCTATTTTTCTCGCAATAGTTTCATTAAACCATGCCAATTCATACCTTCCGGAATGAAATTATGCATGTTACAACAAATGAACTCCGATGTAAAAACCGGAAAAGTGGTGGTAACATAATCGGGAGCAAGTGAAAACAACCAGGAGTGATAAAAATAGGGTATGACGAAGAAAAAGTGACGAAGAAGGTAAGAAGTAATGATATTAAAAGAGAATTCATGCGGAGAGGCACTCGCTTTGAAAAACTTGTTTTCAATTGAGATATATTGAGAAAACAAAGAATAGTGAAAGTAGAGAGCATGAAAAGCAATGCTTCACAAAAACAGGAACAATTCATGGGGGAGAGGGGCAAATGTAAAACAGTTGATACGATTTTTTTGGGTTTTAGATAATTTTTAACTTTTTTTTTTCAGATTTTGTGATTTTTGATGTCCTAGAAGCGAAACTTAAAATTTGGGATCGACTGATCCTGCGGAACTAAAAAAGTTGAAAGCGAGAAGCATGCGAATTGTGACAAGCAAAATGAAAAGAGAAGAAATCAAGCGAATGAAGAAAACAAGCAAAAGAAAAGGAGTACGAGAAGCGTAGGGCGACAAAACTGGAAGATAAGAATTGTGGAGAAGAAGGAAGAAGAAGTTGAGGCACATGAGCACAGTTCCACAAAGGTTTTCCTGAAAGTTTCAAACATCTTGTTTTCAAATAGCTATGCCAAAAACACACACCTACGTTCGATTAGTTGGTTTCCGAGGCGAATTGCACTCGGCGGCCCGGGGCGTGAGCACTGGAACTGCGGCTTGCTCTGGGGGCAACTCTTCTGGTTCCCCTTGGACGCGGGACAACATCACCGTCCGACTCCTCTCCTCCCGATGGGCTCTCTTGACGACCTCTTCCACGGCCCTTCTTCGCGGATTTGGCGGCTGGTCCTTGAGACGTTGGTCGCTTCCTGGCGGCCGTCTTGCTGGCACCACGCGGAGCAGCAGGAGCTCTTTGCGCTGGAGTACGCTTTGGCGTTGGGGCAGGAGTGGACCGAACTGGCATCTCTTCAACGGGAACTTCTTCGTCATCGTCAGAATAGGAGTCTTGGCGGTGACAATTTGTTCTTCCTCTCTGTCGTCCAGCCTGGCCAACAGCCACAGGCGCTGATGGTGGTGGAAATTGCTGGTACATCAGCTGACCGGCAGGTGCCAGGCCCTGTTGTTGCCATTGCATTCCCATCGGCGGGAATCTCATTTGCTGCCCGGGCAAGAAGTAGGAGTTCATATGGAGAGCTTGAGTCTGAAAAAAAACATAACGTTTTTGATTTTTATGTTTGTTGGTTTTCCACGTCGTCATAAATCTCTAATTACAGTCTTTCTAGTTTTTATACGAGTTCAAATGGATGTCTTGAATCACCCGATTGTGAAAGTTTCAAAAAAATGTGAATATTTGTCTTACAAGGGAACCTTTTAAGCCGAGGTTACAATCATGACAAACCATCATTGCCAGGTGAAAGAGCGTGATTGAATTGTTTGATTTCTACTGCCAAAGCTTACGAAACATTTACTTTTTGAACATGTTTTCTTTTACTTTCATAAAATGTTTTTCTGCATTCGATCTAGACTTTCAGCATCAAAAAAGTTTCGTAAGCAGTTAGGAGACTGATTTAGAAGTTTTCGAAGACGTTTTTTCAAACCCCGATGATAGTTTCTCATGGTTGTAACCTCGACTTGAAATGTCCTCTTGTCTTGGCTGATTTATCAAAAAACGCCCATTGAGAACATATTCTATGCAATCATTTTCTAATAAGGTTTATCAAATTGAGAATGATAACTTTTTGTCCTAATAAGCACTAAAAAAAGCTAGTTCGGCGCATATGTTTTGGCAGTGTATCACCTTGATGGTATTAAAGGGGGTGGGAACTCTCATTCGTAGGGGAATTTTAAGGGGAAAAAAAGGGTGCAGTCTCTTGTAGACAAGTAGAGACAGGGCGTTTTCTCGGCCGCAGTGTGATGTCGGTAGCGATTTTGATGATCTGTCAGACCGACCTCGGTTTCGAACACGCATCAGGCACATAAATTTGTAAATTCTGGGAAAATGTTTTTTTGAGTTCCCCCTCCTTTAAAAGCGCATTTAAAGTGTCTGCTACCAGAAGTAAATATCCAGCTTTCTAAGTAAATTTTGAAAGTTAAATTCACCTGTTGATTGGCCAGAATGTTCGCGAGCTCTTCTTCATAAATTCTTTTCTTTGCGTCCTCCAACTTTTTCGATGCTCTCGCCGCCTCCATTCGAGAGTTATGTGCATCGGCCATAGCTTCTCTTACGGCCTTAAAAAAAGATTAATCGAGTTAATTGCTTATTTACCACAGGAACTTGTTAATATGAGAATAATTCCAATTTTTTTAAAAACAGAATCCTAGAAAATGGTTTACTTCACATAAGTTCCAAGAAAAGATAACTATTTTTTAAAATTGAGAATTGCTTAACTGAGTTGGTTTCTGAAGTTCTCAACTCCGTTTTTTTCATAATTTTATTTCACTGATGTCAACCATCAGAACCCCGAGGAAAGTTATTCGAAAACCCATTTCTCCATTTTTTTTTTCTTCCGATAATAGGTTTACCTGGCGATTGGCCTGGATTGTTTCCTCCTCCTCAAAATAGGCCTCATCCTTGGCCTCCTCCAGGCTTCTGGAGGATCGCTCAGATTTTAATCGAGCTTGATGGGAAGCCAGAGAGTGCTCCTGTTCTTCTTTGAGCAGCTCCTTAAAAACGAAAATTATATCCACTTGGATTAGAATGAATATTTTCGACCACATTTTTCAAAAGAAGACAACTCTTTTTTGAAAAAGACCATATTGGTTAACTTGAAGAACCGGGTTCAAAAGTTCACCTCTCTCTGCTTCTCCCTCAAGGCCATACACTTTTCGAAGTGTTCTTGATCTTTTTGGATGGCCGCCTGCTTCTGTCTCTCGGCCTCCATAATTTTTTGGTGGGTTGCTTCGCGTGCCCTAGCTTCCTCTCGGTCCCAATCTGAAACTTGTTTTTTGATGTTTGATAAAACATTCAAATGAAACAACAGAGATCTAATTGTTCAAACTCAGTGCCAACGTGTTTCATCTATGTTTGTCGAGATTTTTCAAGATTCGAGCAAACAACGTTAATGAAAAATTTTGATATTCTCTTAGCATTCAGGTTTTTGTCAATTTTCGATGGATGAAGATCACATCAAACACTGATTTCAGTATTGTATAAGGTATTTCCTCTTAAAAATGAGACACCTTTTTGCATTCCATGCTTGTGGTGCTCTACTTACCTCGAGAACGATTCCTTGGTGGGCTTTCTCGACGATCTTCCCGACGGTAACGATCGTGATCTGAAAGATTCCAAATAGTTGAACTCGTCATAATACTACCAAAATTTTTTGCATGCTTTCAGTCATACAAATCACAAGCTTTGAAAAAATTTGTTTTGGCATCTGATGCATTTTCAACACGCCCGATATCATTTCGATACTTCAATTGGTAATTAATCAGACTGACGCTGAGGCTAAAATTTATAAAAAACGGTTCTAATAAACTTTTGCAACAAATTTGATGTTTCTTGTTGTCGAGTATCATTTTTAGGGATGTGACCAACCTCTCTGGCCTCCAGAGCTTTGGCCACCACTTCCACGATGATCGGGTGGGTTGTAGTGCAGTTCGGGGCCGTTTCGAAGCGGCATGACTCCTGCAATTTCAATAAGCATTAGATGAAACTTTAAGAAATCAAGCTACTGTGGGTACTAATTTTTTTTTCATTGAGGAAATGCGTTTTTGTACCATATTTGACGTTTTGGTAAAATGTTATTGTTTTACGAATTGGGTCGGAAAATAGAAACTTATAGGCTTCAATTACAGCCTTTACGGTATAGTATATGCAGAGCCTATCAAAAGCAAGGCGTTACAAACCTAGGGTACAGTTTTAGGGTACAGTTTTGGGTACAGTTTTTAGTACCCACAGGGGTACAGTTTTTTTAGGGTACAATTTTTTTTCGACAAGTGAAACATATTTTATTTCTCTCAAAACAAAACTAGTAATATAAGTTTCACTATGTCATTCATAACTCCATAGCGAATACTCACCTGGAATGTATCCGTTCATCACTCTTGGTTCATCTAGGAGTTCTTCAATTATTGCCATCTGTAGAAAACAATATATCATAACAAACTTGAAAAAAGGTCAAGATATGGTAAATTTGAGAATGGATTCAACCAAAATACATAAAATTAATTTAGAAAATTAAAAATGAAACATTTATTTTTTGAAGTAATGATGGAAATGATTAATACGTTTTTTTTTGGAGTTTCCTCTGAAAAAAACAGGTTGCGCGGATTACTGATAAAACCGTCCTCTAGGATATGTGAGATATTTCAAACAATAATACAATTACTTCGAGACCGCGGTTCTAACAACTCCAAATCACAGTAGGTTGCATTGATAATCACTCAATGAGTCAAGTGGGGATTGATGTAATAGTTGCAGGAAAAACATGTGTTGCTTGGTATGATGTTAATCCATTTGTTTTGTCGTTGTTCACCTGTTCGAGTTCTTCTGACTTCCTGTTGTCACTCGCATTAGTCTTGACCTCTTTTCGTTGTCGTTTTGGAAATCTGCTACTTTTTCTATAATTAACTTTTCTTTCAATATCGCAGTTGACAGAAAAATCGAAAGTACTTACCGTTCTGGTTGCCAACTTTCAAGCGGAATTGAAGCAACTCATTCAGTTCAAGAAATCGTGTCTTCACTCGTTTGAACATGCAAATGATATAAGCTACCCGCGGTCTTTGTTGCGCCTTGTCCTGAAATATCTTGACGGCGAGTACCATTAGTGCTGGAACAATTAACTAACCGCAAAAAGACTGATCAATGAAGTTGTCCATACTTTCCAATCGTAGCAAAAGAGTTTTGAATAGAAAATGTCCGCTCTTTCATTTCTATAAAGTGAGAAAATCTTGTTGGGGAACGCGTTCCTACTTTCGAAAAGTTGTTTTTTGGCGGGAGGTCATTGCAATCGCGCTCTATGGAGTCTACACTCGGACAACACGATGATTATTCGAGCACCAGCTTGTCGTATTTGCGGCCACGGCCAACAGCTAAAAAACGGAGAATTTGAACTGAAAAAAAAACTTTGAGGAAGAATTGGGAGAATAAATCGTTGCCAGCTGCCAGTTGATGATTATCTTGTTTCAATAGCTCCTCTTCCTATATCAATCGAGATGTTGTGTTCGTAGCATTCTTCAATGAAATGACTTATCTGATTCATTGAAAAATATAATGGGTTATTTCGGAAACATTTTCAGGTTTTTTCTACGTTACCTTGGACATCAACGTCAGCAAAAAATACCAAAACATTCTGATCCTATTGAAAATGGTCACTCCTGTCGAGCAAAATCTTTTTCTCGTTCTAATAGTTATTGCCCACTTTTTTTCTCTCTATTACACAAATAACTTTGCGAAGTTCAATTGTTTTGTTGAGCGTTTTCGATATGTCTATGAAGCAGTCTTTTTTGCTTTGCCGAAAGATTCTCGAAATTTCAAAACAGATCAAAATTAACATATGGTTTTATTTCAACAGAAGTTGCATGAACTGACAATAGAGCAGGCAGAAGCATGAAATGGAAGTAGCAATTGATCTAGAGTTGGGATGGTAGGAGTTAGGATGGTAGTAGACTATTTGAAATGGCAAAATAGAATGAAAAATCGGAAATGGAAAAAAGCGACAGCAGTATGAGGAGAAGGTGGCATTCAAAATAATCCAATGGTTTCTTGTCCCAAGTTGAAGATGATTGAGTTCCATGGCTTGATTTTGACATATCAGAAAAATTCGTTGATTTTTGTGATGTTCTTTTCTCAAAATGCAAAATAACTTACGAGGCACTAGTTGGAGCATATTGCGTGGCTCTGCGGATTCGACGCATCTTTGCTCCTTGGCTTGTGCAGTTGTGGATAATGTACAAATCCAATTCATAGAACGTCTAAATTCAGAGAATTACACATGCATAGTTTTGAGTGTCGAGAATTACTCACATTCCAAAATCCAGCGTCTCCATTCTGTGTTCCATGCAATGTGTAGTTGTGGCTTGGCTGTCTGGTGCATGTGGTTCCAAAGGTGTCAATTTTGTCGTCGCGGCTGAAACATATATTGAAATACGTTGTGAAAACAACTTTCAAAAAAAATTGTGCTGTGATTTTGTATAAAATTGAACTACTTTTTTCCTCAAAACTGTTTGGATTACTGACCATTCCCGATAGCTGGAGAGTCAGCAATCATATGTGAAAAGCGTGAATTTTATATTAATTAAAATAGTATATCAGATAACTCACAATGGGAAGTCTCTCTCGAATACCGAGACTGTAAAGCACCACCAGTTATTTGTAATTCCACAATGAACAGTTCCTTTTCCATTGAAAACCGTTGGGCTTCCTTGAAGAAAAAAAGCCGAAGTAGCTCCAATGAGGAAGAGGACAACCAAAAGAGACAACTTCATCTCCGAATGGTTGTGGTAGAATGGCTAGATTGAGCCTGAACCGCCTTACCTTGGAAAAGGGGAGGAGCCAAGGCAGGGGGAGCATCCCAAAAAAGGAGGAGTCAAAATCCAATCTAAATTTTAACGAGAGAAATGCTTGCTGGAGGAGGGCTCAATTGATTGATGATGTGGGCACATGGAAGGAGCTGAATTTCAATGAGTCTACCACAAAGGTCTCCGGTTTAATTAACCCACCCGCCAGATTGAAATACAAATGTGATTGATGGGACTTCACTATACGATTTCAAAAATAAAACGGAAGGTGAGATCATCAATACTTCGAAAATAGGATATGATGTTAGTTTCATGAAAAATAACAAACATGTCGGCCCAAAATCAGACAGTAGATTTTCTGTTTTCATTAAGTCTTTGAATATATTCAAGAGAATACAAACCCGTGACATCGATTTTGTAATAAAAAAAGGTCCATAATATTAGAGAGAAACTCTTTATCTTGAAACTCTGCATGAAACCAGTGATCAATACACAAAACAATTTCATAGCAGAATATCGAAATTTTCCTTTTAAAAATGTTGCCTTTATTCGAAAGTTCCATTCGGTACAAATAAAGCGACCACGATAAAGGTCATCGAGATACACTGTTTGTAATGTTTTCATTACTTCTACTTCTATGTGCAAGAAATCACAATTGAGTTTTTACTGAGTTTTATTTTGTTTTAGACACGGTCGAATCCCGTTGAATTTTGAACGATGTTGCGTTCCAAAAACAAGTCCCCGGCAGTTGATATTTCACGAACTGTCTCTTTACGAAACGTGAAAAATGGAATATTTTTTTTCGAAAAAATGAAGATTTGCAGTATTTCAGAGAAAGAAATTTAAAAATCGTAGATTTTTGAGGTTGAATGGTCCTTCAACTTTCCCTAGAAGAGCAATTTGAGCTATTCATTTTGCTGCTGAGTCTTTTTTTGCCTTTAAAAACTAATCGGATTAAAATAGTGCCATGTTCTTATCTTTAACTTTATTGATGATGTAACCTTGTGCCTTGATAAAAATAATAATAACAGGAATTGAGGGTTTTTGGAAAAAAGAGGATTCATGAAATTGACACCTGTCAAAACTTTCGAAGAATGATAAAGTGGAAAGTGTTGTGCATAGAGATTATATCACGCATCATTTACGTCAACGTTTTGCAATGAAGATCGAGAAAAAACTAAAAAAGGCACTGGCTTGAGACCAATGGCAGATACACCTCTTGATCCTTTCTGGAAGCGAATAACACACAATAAAGTAAACGAGTACAGCTCGCTTTTTAGCATCCCCGGTCCTCTTTCTTGAACCAGTAGTTTTGTACACTTGTTTTCTCAAGTGACAAACCAAAACCTAGTGTTGGAGTGAAGGGTTGTGTGGCTTTTTATGTAATAGAGATGATGGAGATGTTCTCTTCCTATCTTCTAACAATTGCCCCTGATTGCTCTTTGGCCGAAAGAACAGTTGCTCTTTTTCTGTTTTTCAGTGTTTCAACATCAGAAGTCAAAAATTGTTTTCGTTATTTTTATATGAGAAAGAGATACATAGATGAGAAAACAAGTAAACTTTCCAATTCGTTTGACATCCTAATAGAAGCAATTTTTCTTAAATAAAATAAAATCTGAAAACAACAAACACATTTGGAAAACTAACTATTAGGTTTGAATTCCGAAGCGTTTGCCTCAGAATTCCGGCTAATTCATGGAATTATATTATACAGTCCAAACTATTTTCAAGTACACAATCCAAACCACAGATACAGATATTTGGACTTTCTCCCGAAAGAAGCTTCTTGTTATTTGGGTAACGGTGAGAAGATTTCACGTCCACATGACTCCTTCCACAAGTTCTCATTGCTGTTATCTTGGAAATTCCAGTTCTCGATTTTTACCTATCCAATGATCAAAGTGAAAAAACCAGAATATCACAGTCACAAAAGCTATGGAGCTTCTCATTATGCTTTTTTTAGTTAGAGAAGCACTAACAACATATTTATTCTTGTACAAGAAAGTTGTGGGGATCTGTGAACATTTCACGAAGAAGTCTTGGACGAATGTTCAATTCAGCAGTCGAAACGGCAAGAAAATCCCTAATTTTTTGAAACATTGATCCTGCTCAAGTCGTATTGTTGAAGGTCGTAAATCAAGCCTTGCCGGAAAGATGATTTAGCTTCTCGTTGTTTTCAACATTTGACCCCAAGTGCTCCACTGCCGATAACACAGTTGTTCTTTTCTGATAAGTCCGCACTCTGTGGTCTTTTACATAACACGATTCTCTCGTTTCTCAAGAAAAAAACATTGTACAAAAAATGGAATACTGTTTGGGAGTTGGAGGAATTAAGAAACGAGAGGGTGAAACTGACAGTCAAATTATAAGAATCCGGAAAATGGGCGGACCATCTGCACAGTATTTAAGGAGGGAGCAAGGAGCAGAGTCACTTTTCAGTCACAGAAACGTTCACAAAACTCTATCAACCTCTGTCCAAACAACATTCTCAACACCAACTGTATCTTGAAGTGAGTTATCCATTTTAGATTTTCTTTCAGGTTTCTTGTAATCTTTGAATGAGGTTCAGGAGACTGCATTAATTCAAGCAGAAAATCAAAATTGAGTCTTATGAAACAGATAACTTTCATTCCAGGCAGCTAACTTTCCATCAACCATCTAACA
>GL379837.1:270230-289381 GCA_000143925.2 Caenorhabditis brenneri | reverse complement strand
GTTACATTCTAAGACGCGGGCATAGGACATCAGAATTGCAAAAAGAGCTGAGCCGGCATAGAATGAGTGATGTGTGAGGGGAAAGAAGAGAACGTCAAAAGTAGATTGACAGACTTTTTTTTCACGTTTTGTTGCACGCGTTCTTAGAAAGGGCATGACAAGTCTTTGATCAGATTACTTGGAGAAGAAGATGGAGAAGAAATGTGGGCGGATAAACGGACGCGAAAAAAAGCTGAGCAAGAAAATTTTTGTAGCGAATCAAAGTGTTCTTCTCAATAAACTTTTATGGAAAAAATAGACGGAACATGAGAACTTTCATTAGGAAAAAATTCGAGCTTATTACTCCAATTCTTTCCAGATCACTGTTTTGTTCACCTGAATTTTTACTAATATGATGAACTACATGTCTGGTTTCTGTTGATATTGATATCAAAATAGTATGAAGTTTGAAGTTTTCATTTGTTTTTACTTCTTACGCAAAATCTAGATTTTTAGTAAGCTCAGCTATTTAAATTGAATTCACTATTGTGATTAAAATAAAGTGTTTTGATCAAAGTCATTCCTAGTGTTTTTTCTAGTTCCTCTTAACTATGGAATTTTGAATGTCTGTTGTTTCAAATACATACTTACATTCATAGTGAACCCAATAAGCATATCTATTTGGTTACTATCTCATTCGATATATTCTTTTTTTGGACTGTTGTATTGAAACTTATTCAACTCTCCAGCTCAAATTTCTCAAGCCTGCCGTGTAATTGTATTGTGCTCTTCGATACCATCAAAGGGATTGCATCTAAAAACATCTCAGAGCTTCACTTCGTCAACCAGATTTGTTCGAAGTGAGTTATACTTGTGCCAGAAATTCTCCAGAAAACCAAAGATCATTTTTGAAGACTAATTCAATTGAAACTTTCGCCGTTCGATTTAGTTTTTGAAGGGGGTTGAGAAAAATTCCTGTGTACATAGATAGAAGATATCATTTTAAAAATGAAACGAAAAAACTTATTTTAATTATTCAAAACACTTCAGAGTTCCGTCTGGCTATTCTTATTCTTTGGTTTACTATCTTCCTATCCTTGTCTCCGATATTATTTTTCTGAAACTTCACGAGTGATCTTGGAAAAAAATGAGTATCTTTTTCTATTCCGCATTGGATGCTCTTTCTTAAAACTCTAGAAATATCGAGCTCGAGAGCTCAAAGTTTTTTCTGAGTACTTTAGTGAAAGTTTCAGAAAACAGGACTCCAGTTGCTTTCTGCTGTTCTTATCTATATCTATATATCGCTATTACTCTGTCGAATTTGGATTGTTCCTGTCCTGAGTCCCACTATATTCAACAAAAGTGAGTATCAAGATATTTTTTGAAAAAATATTCCAAAATATGACATAAATATCGAATTTTTTCTTTCAGATATTACTTCCGCTGCAAGCGATCTATTTTGGTAACAATACATCAGATTCTATTCATTCATACTCTCATTCTTCTGAATTCTAAACTATCCTTCTGGTTTTTGATTAATTTTCAATAAGTGCAAAGTAAGTGAACGGGGAGCATCGTAATTCATTTTCTGAGCACTTATCGAGTTCCATCTTTCAAGAACGAGTCTTGAAAAAAGAAAAAACTGAATTTTACAGAATGTTTTTTTTGCCATTAAACTTCTAAAGTTTTTCGAAAAAGATAGTCTTTTTTGAGTTCAGAAACCTTGAACAGTGAGCACTTGTTGATTTTGTACCTTTTCCAAATTGCGAACTGTGGTTAAATTTGTTAAATTTTTTAGGGATCAAATCAATCATCCGGCTCTCAGTGGTTTATATTACAAACTAGCAATTTCAACTATCTTATTCATCGAACTTTTTGAATCAATTTCATCGGAGATTATTCTGAGTGAGTTTCTTGAGTTATAGTAGAGTGCACCAATGCCAATATCAAGTCGATGGCTTAGTTTCTTTCAGATTTATAAAAGCCCACAAACTTCTTCTTAAAATACTTCATTTGTTATCTACTGAATTCTCGGCGCTGTATTCACTTTCATTGTACTGCTCATTCAAATTCCGCCTCATTACTCAAAATTTTCCAAGGTAAGTTCCTTGGAATCAGTGGGAAAAACTTGTTCATTTTTCAGACGCTCAACACTCGTTCACTGTTCACAGTTATAGAAACTGACTCTCTCTCTTTCTGATCGCTTCCGAGTGTTGAGTTCCCGTTTTGTGAATTCAACTTCTCTGATTTATTTCACTTCCCAGTATCTTCTATTGTTTTTCAAAACTCTTTGAAGGTATGTTACTTTTTGGTTGTTTCATAAGGGAAAACTGAGTTTAACGATCGCAGAAACCTCATTAGGCCTTTTTCAAAATGGTTTTTTTCTATTTGGAATTAGATTCTCTTTTTCAACACCAAGTAAATAGTGAACTCAACTTTTGCAGAACACTTACCAACTGTACATCTTCAAACAGTTCGCTTATTCTTCTTTATTGTAAATTCAACCCTACGCCAAGTACTTCGTTGATCCGTTGTTCATTTTAAATCTCCCGTAATACAACTTCATCAGGTATACCAGAAATTTATTGGACAGATTGATGCAACGTTTTTTCAGTGAGTTTATTGATCTCCCAGTTCCATTTATTTCTTCAAATTCTTCCAAACCAATCCTTGTCAATTCTACTATATATTGATCTTCAAGTATAATCTTCAGTTCGAGCACCTTCAAAAAGTTCAAAAGTGAGTAAAAGTGAAGGAAAATTTTAGGAGTTTTCTCAATCATTTTTTGAGATAACGAATGAAATTGGTCTGATTCAATTCTTAAAACACCAGTTAATCAATAATTTCGTCTACTGAATGTTTCAGAGCACCACTTCATTGTCAAGAGCAGAAACTAAACTCGGATCAAGTCTCTCGCCTCAACTCCGAAATGCTGTCAACCGTAGGTGTCAAATATCATATTCGACTTTACGACCTTTCATAATGAGCCTCAAAAATTTCACAATCTTTTAATCTAGTCCTGTAGATTCAAACTGGATTTTACTCAAAAAAGCATACGTTATTTTTCAGGTACAATGGGTCTTTTTGTTCTTGCTTGCGGCCTCGGTCGTTTTGGCAAAGCCGGCTGAATGGTCGGATTCCAATAAGGAAATGAAAGAAAAACGATTGAAGGAAAACAGATACCACCCTGACCGAATCACCTCACACAACAAATATGAACTCGACTTCGGAGCAGACGATCGGCTAGTCAAAACCGGCACCGTTGGATGCTTTTTTGGGGAGCTGCAGTGCTCTACTTTTGAGAAATTTTGTGTGGGCGCGTATTTGAACGAATTGAATCAGTACGTTTTTTTCTAATGCTAAGCAACTTGCATGAAATTCACTATATTCAGCGATCATCATCGAACGGTGGCATACCTCCCAGTGAGATGTACGCATCTCAAAAAAATGGCGTATAGAGTGTGCGGGAATTTCAAAAGTGATGCTGACTGGCTGGATGTAAGTGAGGAAATCTTGGAAATTGCTAAAATTTCGATGACAGTTCAAACTTTTAGAGCCATATTTCAGAATGTTTACGAGCCCGGCTTGGAGCTCTACCACAACTGCTCCTCAGATGGACGCACATTGAAGTCTAAGAAACGCCTGGAGGATCTGCAAAAAACGTGAGTTTGGTTCACAAAAGAAATAATGAGAAAGAGTTGAGAAACATGAAGTTCATTGAGCTACCTTCCTCATACTGAAAATTAAAGTTTTTGCTAGCTTTTTAAAGTTAAAACTTTTAGTAAACAAAATGTTTCACTCCCTCTTTATATGACTAGACTTTAGAGATCTTGTTGCAATATTTGGCTGCATGAATTGAAAAACACTGACAAGGGAATCTTTTTCTCACATGGGTTAGAGACTTCCTACGAATCGATAATCTGAGAGTAGCTGTTCTTGTGAGTGGATTCTGAATTTCTAATTCTCACTGGAGCCTGAAAGTCTGGAAATCTAGTCCTTCTCTTCGTTTTCAAAGCAATGTCAATTTGGCGGTTTTCAGGTAGAGGTTTCCAGACTCTCAGGCTTCAGTGTAGGCTAGAAATTTCAAAATCCACTCACAGGAACAGCTTCTTTTTTAAAACCACCACTTTTATAGAAAATTCCGAAACCGCGGGAAAAAAATTCCTTGCGAAAAAATTACAACGAAATAGATTGAAATAAAAAATTTCAGCGGTGTTGGTTTTCACCAATTTCAACACGATTATGAATTGTTTGATATGGGAGACCCGATCTACCGTTCAGAGTATGCCCTCCGCCACCACAAGCTTTCCATTGACTCATGCCCCGTAACAACGATTTCGGAGGGCAAGCTCATCAAGACGGACGAAGAGGAGTCGGATTTCTACCAAAATGAGTTGACAACCTTTGAAAGATTTCAGTTGATCATGTACCACCCTCATTATGACCAATATTGAAAATTCACTGTTTATTCTCAAATACAAAATTGTCAATGAATAATGTTGTTAATCCAAAAAGTATTTATTTCAACACAAGAATTGTTTCACCGGGATTATTCTAATCATTTGACGCAAAAAAAAGAAGAAAAGTTTTTTGTCGTTTCTTGTGTGTATGTCACAATCTTTACACTTTTCTGCTGCTGTCACATCGAAAATTCGCTCTGGTTTCGAGATATAATTGGGAAAACAATATTTTTTAGTAGGGAAATAGAAGATATACTGCGAAAGTTGTTTTGGGAATCGTTTTGGATTGTTTCGGAATTTTTTGACTGCGATCAAAAGTCTACTGGATCCGTTTTTTTTCACATAAGACAGATTTCAAAATTATTATTATTTTATTTTGATGTCTCATCACGCTTTTCATAGAGAGGAAATAGTTGAAAGTCTATCAAGTTGCTGAGTTTATAATTTGGTAAGAAAAACTTTGAAATCGTGCTTATTGCGATTTCTCATCAGTGTGATCACTTGAAAAACTGGAAGAAGAATACCTCAAATTGACCTAATTGAAAAACAACTGAATAAAAGAATAATATCGGCATACAAACTCACTCTTAATACCACCGACACAAATGTATTTTGCTCACTGAAGTTTTGTTTTCACCGACAGCAGTCATGGGGGAAAAGAAAAACTTCGAGCGCCTTCAACGTGAGAGACAGAGGTGTTGTAATAAACTCATCACTTGTGCACAAACTGTTGGTGTACTCAATGAAACACATCATGTTATATTTATTTATACGATAAGAACAAATAGAAATAATACAACTCAACACAATTAATTTATTAAGGGTGGCTTCAGTGATTGAGAAAATTCAGAAAGAAAAATGAGAGTTCGATTCCAGAACTGGAGAATATTAATTACAAGCTTTGAAACATGGAAAAAAAATTTTTTGAACAAAACTATGAAGCAAATTGTTTGAACTTCTGAGGGCTGGCCTAGACTACGTATGTATAATCAATGTAGCAAAGAAGTTATGAAATTCTATTGTGACGATTCAGAAGGATGAATAGAAACTATACGGAAAAGATTCAATTGGGAACAACACAAAAAAAAAGTTCATCAAAAATAAAGAAAGGTCTTGAGCCACTCCACGAAACCACTGTACCAATGGTACTCCATTCGTCCAACGAAAAGACCCGTATCAAATGGTATACCAGTTGTCCAAAATGGAACGTTGGCCTTCTTGAAATCTGGGGATTCATATCGAGCAGCATGAGCACGGTCGTACACTTTTGAGCTATTACTCTCTTTCAATGGAAATGGAGCCCTGATGTCCCGCCTGAAAATGTGAAATGTTTTCTGAATTTTTTTGTCTTTTCGAACGAGTCTAGTTTTTGGGGTCAATTGAATGGTTTCATTGAATTCACACTGAAAAAGCTTCAAGAACTTACACATATTTTCCACCACGTAGACGCCCACTGATTCTGGTATCTTGTCGTACAGTGTGCCCAGTGGTCGTGCAATTATGGTATATCTCCAACATAACATCCACGCGCTCCTCGAACAATCTCTGAAAGAGTCAACTTGGAGGATTGAACTCATACAGAACAAACCTTGTCTTCCTCTTCGAGATTACCATAAAGGACATAATATCCCACATTAGAGGTGTTATCACAATGGGCTGGGAGGAAGCCTATGTCCACGGTTCTTCCTTTTTGTAGCCTGAAAAACATTTGCTTTCGAGGATATCTATTCATCAACTGGATTTTATTTTGTTAGCTTTCATGGGTTCTGGGTTCAAATCTTAAAAGCAAGAGACGTATTTTTCAAATTTTTTCTCACAACAAAAATTTTTGATATGATCAATCAATCACCTATTACAAGAAGTGAATCAACTTACGGCTCATCCCAAGTTTCATACAGATAAGCAGTTAAACAGTAATGTTTATCCTGATCACACCCGAATCTTCCGTAATATCTCCAAACCAGACCGTTCATGTTAGCTGCTTCTGCTTCCAATCGTTGTTGGTACCAGTAGAATGGCGATTTATATGGGAACTCCGTGATGTATCCGGCTGTAGACGGAATTGAAAAGTGCATCAGCACTACCAAAACTAGCAACATAATCATCGTGAGTGAGTTGTGGTTTGTGAATTCCTAAACATGGCATGAGTTTAGTTTCATAGAGAGAAAGAAACAGTATTGAACTCGTTTTTTTTTCTAGATTTTACGTTAGAGTGTACGGAAAACTAAACTTCTTGATATAAGCTATTGTGCTCTGGAACTATGATGAGAAAATGTTTAAGTCTGCTTCAAATAACAGTAAACAGGAATAATATTTGTATCAAAGCTGATGAAAACTGAAAACAAGGTTCGATGTGGAAAATTTTCGTTTTTTATGATGCATCAACTTACAGAGAGGACGTAGAAAATTCGAAATAAATGTCAAAAACAGATAGATGAAATACAGCGAATATTTTGAGTTATCAACAATAGCGAAAAGAATTTGAATCCTGAAGTGATCAGTAAAAGAACTGAACAAAAAAGTATTGAGAAACTTTTTCAAAAGTTCAAAAAGAGAACGTGTGCAAAGCTAATCCCTAGAGGAATCAACTCGAAGATGTTCTTTTGGTGCAAGGCACGGCCAGAAGTTTTTTTAGTAAAGTCCGCAGAGAATTGAGTTCTTAAGAAGATAGATTGCGCGGGAAAGGCAAAAAAAAAACCAGAAAGCGACCGAGCAAAGTGGAACTTTGGAAAAAAGTCTCCAGAGAAGAACAGAAAAAAGTGCTGGAGCTGTCCTTCAAGTTTGAGGCGCAAAAAACAAATGTTCTATCTTTCTTCCGCACCACAAGATTTTCACGTGAATGTACAAAGAAGATGCAAACGTCAGGAAAAAAAAGAAGGCAACTTTCTATGGGGATGGGGAAAATATACATAGTTTTCAAATGACTAATATTTAAAAAATCAAAATAGAATAGGCAACCAGGTTGTCTACCATATCCGATTGTCCACTATGTTCCCATAGAATGTTCTAATCAACGGAGAAGATTCAAGAAATTTCATTTCCTGATAATTGAGTTACATGGCTATACTTCAGTGTTCAGAAACTTTCCAGGCAGATGGCACATCCATCTATTAATGCGATGTGGCCAGAACATTTTTGACAACATGCTCACTCATTGGACTTTCTCTTCATCTGTCTCATTAAACTTCTTTTTTTTTGAGACTTCTATTCATGTGTCTTATGCTTCCACATCAGAAAATGGTTATACATATGTGTTGAGCTTCATCTCTGAAAAGCGTGAAAATAACACGCCAAGAAGGGACTGAAATCGGGATTTAAAATGGTATCAACCTGGAAAAATACAAAAGTCTGGAGAGCCTTCTGTATATGGCTGCTCAGCTGCTAAACTGTATCATCGCTCAAGTAGATCTCAATTTCTTCAGATTCGATGATAGTGAAGACTTTGAATCGTTCACAGAAAAATCAAGAAAATGTAAATTATGCTAGTTCTGATACAACGCTCCACAATGCGGTATTTGATATTGATTTCAAAACTCCCAAGAGCATGTAAAATTCCGAATTTTTTGAAAATAATCTTCATTATGAGTCTCGTTTTATATACATGAACAAATTAGCGGAATCGGATGGCTTTGGGCTTGTCGAGAACTTGTGTCTGAGTAACTGGATAAACAGAGAATAAAACGACTAGGGATTATCTGTACCTTGCGAATCTGCTTTCTGTTGTTTTTTGAAAAAAAAAATGAAAATGATAGAATCACCAAAATTTTAGCACCTATGAACAACTTCCTCAACCAGAACTACCATCAGAACTTGAAAGTTGTTATATCATCACAAAACTCCCAGTTGCAAACAGAAATGAACAGAAACTGAGTGAACTTTAGATAATTTCACGGTTTATTAAGATCGTAAGTTCAATATTGTACAAAATTATTTGAGATTCGGTGGAGCAAGTTGAGCTCCTGGAGGTGCATCTTGAGCTAGTGAAGGATCAATTTGAGCCATCGAGGGAAAAAGTTGAGTTAACAGAGAAGCAAGTTGAACTGGTGGAGATGCATCTTGAGCTAGTGGAGGATCAATTTGAGCCATCGAGGGAAAAAGTTGAGTTAACAGAGAAGCAAGTTGAACTGGTGGAGGAACCGATTGAATTGGTGACAGGGCCAGGCGAATTGGTGAAGTAGCGAGTTGTGACGAAAAGAGTTCGTCGGAAGTCAGAGGTGTGTAGAAATTCGGTGGAGCAAATGAACCGTTAGAAAATGATGAATTCATCCGAGCCTTTTGTTTTTGAGCCCAAGCCACTTTATACTCTTTGCACCTCCGATTTGTGAACCAAGTTCTAACCTGAATTTTTATGATTAAAATATGTCATTTTTAGTTTGTAAGCCTACCACACGCTCATCGAGTTTAAGCACAGCGGCAAGGGCTGCCGCTTCTCCTTTTTTCAGATGCTGTGATTCCTTTAAATTATTTTAGATATATTATGAACTTAGTTATTAGGCTAACCTCAAATTTTTTCTTCAATATCTTTAATTGCGAATCACTGAATCTGGTGGCTTTCTTACGCTCTGTTTTTGGTTTCTCCCCTCGATCTTTTTTAGTTTCAGACAACTGTTCTTCAACAGAAAAAGGTGCGTCATACTCCAGCTTAACATTTTGGAGGAACCAAGCAGCTGGAGATTGGTCCATCTGAAAATCCGAAATATCTCTGAAAAGTAAAGAAAAAAGAAGACGGTGCAAAAATTATGCAAAACATCGCAGTAATGAGTATAACAATGGAAATGGGTCAGCCATTGTATCAATGGGCGGAGCTAGTCTTCTAGATTTGATTGGAAGGTCATTCGAGTTGTCTGCTTCTCATCAAGAGTATCCCACTGTGAAGCGGCCTTGTCTTTATTTCTAATGATCTCGATCTCCTCGCTGTACCGTAGAAAGATATTCACGAACAGCATATGTCGATAGCAAAATTGTGAGCTGCAACCTTATCTTTTAATTAGTTTTCGGCTTTTGAGGATAACATTGTAAATCGAAATCCTTAAGCCAAAATTTTTTGACCGGTCAATCAGGCAAGAGAGAAGATGATGAGGGGAAGATAAGAGATATGAATTAGAGAGCGCTGGAATTTCTCGATTCACTCTAAGAACACTGTAGTTATAATAGATTATTAAGAGTTTTTTGCAAAACTTGAAACTGAATCAACAATTTCTGCTGAGAACCCAAGAGTGAAACTGTTCACATATTCCGTGTGAAGCAAGAAGGATGAAGCCGTGGAGCGGAAGGCGGTATCCTAAAAAACTTACGAATCTGATGATGAAAAAAAATGTTCTACAACTATCACATGTTGTCTGTATGAACAATTGACTGACATCTAAGCGACTCTTCAGACGACGAGCAACATCACAGAGGACGCTGGTTGTTCTCTCGACCCGAATCCGCTCATAACCACAATAATCGTAAAAACTTCCTACCAATTCCGAAAATTGGGTGCCTTGATATTTTTTCCAGCCACCACAATTTTTGAAACAGGTAGTAATGAAGTTGTTTTCACGAACTTCCAGTCAGTTAGCAATTATTCATATTGAAACTACTTGTGCCTCGAGAAATTAAAATTTAGTTTTTAGAATACCTCTGTTTACACATTTTTTTTTTAGAAATCTATTGTCAGGTGTGACTCATTGACTCGACCGCTCTTTCCGATGGATTACGAACAAGAAGCGCCTCTCTTGGTGTGTGTCTTGTAGAGAAAATAAACTTGACAATCCATTTCGATACAACGACAAAGCAGTGAGTGTACTTTGTCAGAATAAAAAAACACCATGCGATCACAATTTGATCATCCTCAATTAAGTAGTGCCAACACACCCATAGACGATAAGCAGTTGGAGTTTAAAATCATCAAAATGTTTATGCGATTTGAAGTTGGTCTTCGTGTAGTCGTGTTCAGTTTCTGGAAAAAAAGAACGATTGAATTTGTGGTTCTTCTGTTTTGACAGAGAAATTTTTGAAAATTTCCTGCTATAAAACCAATTTTTTAACCATTATGGTTTGAAAAGCGTTGATCAGTGGTTCTGGAAATCTGTCATATTCATCACTATTGACAATAATGTTTGTTAATGAATGTTCGATACGCTCTTTATCTAGAATCGCCTAGTATGAAATTACGCAAAGAGGAAAATCGGCTGAGGTTTGAACGCTGAATCGTCAAGGATTGTGAAAAATGGATAATCGTGGTTTCCGTGAGAAATTTCTCATCACTGAAGCCCTGTAGTATGTTGTACATTGATAATGGTTTTGTATACGGTTGAAAACTAATTTTTGAAAACAGTATTCGTGATACAAGACCTTCGGTTCAACCTAATACTCATAGAAAGAGAACGAAGATGTTTTCCTTGAAATCATCACCGTGATGTTGAGTGGAAATTGAATAAACTTCATATTTTTTGATAGGAGGTGCAAAAAAAACTCACGTTCGAATGTCATGAACATTCTGGTAGCAACGAATGTATGAGTAGCTCAGCTACTCCACAATAAAGACTGTAACAGCAAGCAATGGTGAAAGCATCCGAAGTTGACTGAAGCAAGCCTTACATTGTCGGTTTGAGACTTTCAACGTGCCAAAATTTCAGATTTCCTTTTAGCTTCAAATTCTATCAGTACTTGTGCTTGTACAAGTGCTCTGTAATAAGCCAGAATCGATGAATATACTATTTTGCATAACTAAAGCCGAGGAATGAAATCAAAACGTTTTCATCCAACACTCAGGCATCATTTTTATTTACGATAAATCGCATACTGAGCGGAATATCGGAGTGTCGTAGTGAACATTTTCATCTATTTTGGCATCACTCCGATAAAAAATACAAAGATTAAAAGCCTTGTGGTTGAAACTACATTTTTTGCAATCGGGCTGTTCACCTCGTCGCTCGTGGATATGAGTTTTTGCACATAACTGAGACTTACCTTTGTTTGACTCCTATATTTTGTTGTTTGGAATAGAACGGAATAAACAATAAGACGAACACCAAACTCAACAAAAAAAAACCAAAAAAAATAAGAAGAACACAGTAAACTTTCTATTTTTCAAGATCTGTCTACTAGTGTCTTCTGTAACTAAAATATCTTTTTCACATGATCAAAAGTTCAGGAGCGAAGATTGATATAAAATTAGGCTATTTTGCTTTTGTTATCCAAGTTGTTCACAAACTGAGGTCATTTTCGACAGGAATGGCACAATCTGAAGATACTTCCACATTGCGAATCACATCGGCTCGTTTGATGTCCCAATCTTGACGACTTCTGGTAGAAACAAACAACCGCAATGGTAACCTGAAAGAATACGTATGAGAGAGGACATCGTCAGAATCATAACAAATGAGATAACTTCTTTGAATTGAAAAGATATGCGTTTATTCGGCAACAGAGACCGTTTTTGCAGGCTACTTGCATAAAACTGTTGAAGACATTCTCAGTCCGTAAAAATCTCAAACCCCATTGCGCTTATGGTTATCAGTCAGAGTTCTTCTGGATTTGATTACGCCAACCATTCCAAATCATTCTATAATAACCATGATGAATGAATCTGGTTGATTTCAATCCAGACTGGTTTTACAGATGGCGGCTATATATGAGATATTGGCTGCTCGATTTGCAGTGTTAGTTTCTTTTTTTATATTTTCACGAAACTACGAACTAAAGGAAAACTACTTCGGTCGGACACGCAGATTTATAATACACGATCCGTAGTATATTTATTAGCACTCACTCGTTCGAACATTTTCACCAGTTTAACTCCGGCTAGAACCTAATTTTTCTCCAAACATCCCATGTTTGCAACAGTAGATAGGCCATTAACATTTGAGTGAAACTTATACCATTTCAAGAAAAACTGCATTTTCGATGGCAGCGTTTGGAAAACTCACTGATACAGAGATAATTGCGATCAATCATTCATGTCAGAACTATAGATGGCCGGTTGGGATCAGTTCACGTGGTTATTTTGCTGCCATTCCGCTGTGTAGATTTTTTTGCTAGCTTTCTTGACGATGATGGTGTATGACATCGTCCTTGGTGCAGTCTTTCAGCGGCAGTTAACAGGTTTCACATTGGTTTTAGCAATTGAAACGTAGTATCATTTTGGGGACCAAAAGGGCTCTATGTGTGGGATGATCAAACTGTACTAATTGAGCCAATTATCACGTCGTTAGTATGTTCAGTTGCCTCCAGTCACGACTCAATTGTCCGTTCTTCTTTTCCTCCTTCAGCCCTCGACGATAGAGATGATAGATCCAATGATACAGATTCCATTGTAAGAACGCGAGCTAGTTGTTCTCATGCCGAATTTATTGTTGACAAGATGAGGTTTTCCATGCAGTTTATTTTCAGGGGTGTTGCAAGGCCTATAGAGGTGTGAGAATTATCAATGCTCGCAGGCTGCTCCATTCGGACGTTGCGATGACGATGGTTGCTCATAGTTAGCAATTTTTATCTGAAATGAGTGGCCTGATTAAAAGCTCAACAAAACATTATCTACGTATAACCCAAGCCGAGTAAGTATTGAAATTTTCATCATCTGCTTTCTAAAGCATGCTGTAAAATAAAGACGAGTATGAATAACAGCATTTTTTTCAATTCTTGGAATTAGTGCAAAAACATGTAAACGGACTGAATTTGAATTTAATTTTTGCATATATTCATCAGGTTTTGTTGCACCGGAGAACACTCAAGGATGGGAATAAGTACTCATATGGAAAGAACGAAGATGATTTCTTCAATATCATCATTGTGGTGTTGAGTGATAAATCGAATAGGCTTTATGCTTTTTAATAGTGGTATTAAACTTACGTTTGAATATTGCAAACATTCTAGTGGCCACCAGTGTGCCAGTAGCTCAGCCGATCCACGATGAAGAATGCAACAGGAAGCGACGGTGAAAACATCCAAAGTAGACTAAAACATTCCTTGTATTGTCGGCTTGAGACTTTCATTGTGCCACAATTCCAGGTTTCATTTTAACTTTAGAATCTTTCAGTAGTTGTGCTTTAAGAAGTACTCTGTAATAAACCAGAGTTGATGAATATAACTTTCTGCGTACCTAAAGCCAAGGAATGAAATTGAAACGTTTTCATTCAACTTTCAGACATCATTTTTATTTACGGTAAACCGCATACTGAGCGGAATATCGGAGTGTCGTAGTGAACATTTCCGTTCATTTTTACATCACTCCAATGAAAATTACAAAAATTAAGTGCTTTTTCGACAAAATCAGAGTGAAACTCATGTTATGTGATGAGACTGTGACATTTTTTCCAAAATTATACAAATATTTAGTGTTCAACCAAAAATTTCTCGTAATGAGAATTAGATTTTGTGGTTAAAATTACATTTTCCTGCAAACGGGTTGGTTACCACGTCGCTCGAGAATAAGAGTTTTTGCTTACAACTGATACTTACCTTTTTAGACTCCTATGTTTGGTCGCTTGAGAAAGTACGGAATAGACCGAATATAATGAGACCAACAGAAAATTTAACAATCAAAAATGAATTATGAAAATCAGAAGCACGTAGTACACTTTCTATTTTTCAAGGGCTGTGTACCTACGTCTTCTGGAACTAAACGATTCTGTTAAACGGAGTACACAATAAGACCAACATCAAATCCAACAAAGAATAAGAAAAACATAAAAACCAGAAGCACACAGTATACTTTCTATTTTTCAAGATCTGTCTACCATGCCTTCTGGTACTAAAAGATTTGTTCAAATGAATGAAATTCCAAGAGCAAAGATTATCACACAATTTGACTATGTTGGTTCTCCAGTCACAAACTCAATTGTCTATTTAGTGTTTCCTTCTTGAGCCAACAGCAATAAAGATGATAGTCCAACGATATTCATTCCATAGAAAGCACTGGAGTTAGTTGGTCTCTAGCCAAACTCCTTGTTGACAAGATATGGTCTTCCACGTGTAGAAGTGTCACAATGAAGAAAGAAGAATGAGAGTCATCAGTTTTTGCAGACTGCTCCATTCGGACCACACCTCCTTTGGTTACAATTGAGTTGGTGATGGTTGCTCACAATGAGCAAGACTTATCTGAAATGAGAAACTTGATTTTGAGCTCAATGAAACATTTTCTACATACAACCCTAGCCGAATACGTATTGAAATTTTTATGTGCTCCATGAAGCATATTGTTAATCTGAGATGAACAACATCATTTTTTAACTGCTGGAAGTAGTGGTAAAAAATTTGTCTGTCCGGACTGAGACTTGGATTGCAGTTTTGCACCCAATCATCAGGTTTTTGTTGTATTGAAACCGTTAGAGGCATTCCGAGTCCATGCAAGTATCAAACCTCATTGTGTTTATGATTGCCAGCTAAAGATCTCTCAAATATAATCAAACCAAAGCATCAATCATTTCATCGCAAATCCTAAATGTTTTCTCCAAAACATGTATGTCCTTCCGTTCCCGGCGCAGATGCGGTTTTTATAGATTGCGCCTGCGGAGCTCATCGTAAATGTCATTTTCACAAATTCTAAAATTTATTCAACGGGCTCACATGAGCATTCTCTCGTCAATATGTTTCTACTTCATAATTTTTGTGCGGTTTTAGCACAGTAGGGAAACAACTGAATATGTTTAGAAAGGTCCTAAGTTTGGTTGTAGCCCATGAAATTTCTTTTTTCTCTTTCTCAAAAACTGCAAACATTGGGATAGATTGCCCTCTAAATGAACACACTCTGCGGGCGTTTGACTCATTGGAACGATACTGATGACAGATAGTTTGGTTTATTTTTACTCTGATTGGCTCAAAGATGTGTTTCCAGAAAGCGCGACTAAATACCTATATTATACTTCTTCGATACACATCATCATACTCATAGAAATTTTGCGTGTAAAGTAAAGGACTGTTCATAGTACACGTATGGGCAAACCATGGTTTCAGCTAGTGTTGGAGCACGTTCGCGATGATGTCTGAGTTCATCATCTGCTAGTGCTCAATCTGGTTTTGAAGGTTCCACTGCGCACGAAATGGTTTCATTCGCCTCATTGACCTCACACTCTGCATTAGTTTCTAAACTGTTTCGCATTTGCCCAGGGAAAAGAAGGAGTTTTTGATTTCTAGCAGTAAAAATCAGTTTTGCAACGGAACTTTTTACAAATCCAATTGTTACATAGCCCACTGTGTCAGCAATCGCACGCATTGAAAAAAATGACAGGTATTTTTTGATGGAGAGCCATTATTTATAATAAAATTCACCTATTCATGTGCTCAAACAGCGTAATTTGACCAACATCCTTACATGATCCATCACTTGATTGTTGAACATTCGTGTGACGGATATGCCTGCAAAATGTTGAATTTAATGTCTTTTCTTATATCAAATTTTTCAACCCTATTCAATTACCTATTCAAATAAACTTACCTTCATTTTAAATGCATTTTTAGAAGATCTTTAGCACGAGTAGGTTATTATGTGTGCTGGGGAGGAAGCAAGAGGTAGAATATGGCAGAAGGAGACGCAGAGTCTGCAGCAACAGCGGTTGAGCGTCGATCAATATGAATGCGGCTGCGCTGCCAACCCAAGGCAGCAGTCTCCTCTTCCTCTTCAACACACAATTGCAAGGAAAGAGAATGAAAAAGAGAGAGAAGGCAAGACGCTCCGTTTGTGTTGCTTTGTGCTTGCGGAAAATGAAGAGAAATGAGAGAAAATAACAAGTAATAGATTGGTGAAACATTTGACAAAAGATCAAGGTATCCAATTGTGATGAACATAGATTTTGAAGAAGAACGCTTATAGCCAAGAGTGCAATCCTACCGAATTATGATGCTGAGAAAATACATTACCATTCTCGTTTACACGTGCGTTGTAACTGACGTTTTTTCAAGCAAACTTTCCCGTTCGGCTTGAAGTGTTCATGCTTTTTTTATTGTTTCTAAAGAATGCAACTGTATAGAACACTGACAAAAATTTGAATCCATTTAGCAAATTACGAATATTTTCCCTATACGAAAAATTCGCTGTAGCACATAAGTCTTCAAACAAAAACGCACATACCACTCCAAAGAAGAAAATGATAACACGCTGTCTTTGAATAGAAATGGAACGAAAGCCGAAAAACTTCATACTTTTTCATGGAATCATGACTTCATGAGGATTGTGAAAATTGCAAAGCTTTTGGTGGGAGTTCCTGTGTTGAATTTTGTAGTTAGAGAAGACGTCTTCTACTTTGTAAGCGCGCATCACTTCAATCCTCATGACAATCGCAAACTGAGAAAAAGTAGATTGTATCTAAAACAAAAAGAAAAAATGAGTTTCAGTACTTTTATTGTTTATTCTTGCAAATGAGAAGAAAAACTTGTATGGTTCATATGAAATTGATGATTTTTGACATTCTGAACAATCGAAAAATAGAGTGAAAACAACAAACATGAGATACGATTAATGAAAGCAACAGTTTCAAATGAAAGTTATCAGAAACATTCCCATATTAAGAATATTCTTGCCTTAGTTGGAGATTATCTTTGGAAAATTCTTTTTCCTGTCATAAGTTTCTTCTTCTTGTGGTATTTTTTGACTTGTTCCATCCTTATCGACTTCTGTTCCTGAGATCCCTTGCTGCTCAGTTGTTGGTGCATCAGTTTCGGCTTCGGGAATGGAAGCATGATAGCTTGATGATGGGGCTTGTGAAGGTACTGGGATATATTCTGTTGATTGGCTCACTGGGAAAATTCTGAAAAAAAGAGTTCTTTGGATTCAAATTGTTAAACGTTGAACTCACTTCGAAGATGTTGCTTTTTCGGAAACTAATACTTCATTATCCGTGTTTATTGATGTCTCATCATCCCTGCCACTACCCAGTTCCATGCTCTCAAAGTTCTGAGACTGGATTTCTCCATATCTACTGACGCTTCCAACAGATTGACGAGCATCAACAACCGTTTCAACACCGATCTGTGTTTGAACCGTTGAGTTCAGCTTCTCTTCTTCGACATTTTGTTGATGGCATTCAAGCTTTGTCTCCTTGTTATTCAGTGAATCCAGAAGTTTGTTCGAACTCGAGCTCTTTGATTCCATGACAGGAACGTTGTGGGCAATCTGCTCTTGACTTCTTTCATCACTGGAGTTACTTATCATCTCGTACTGATCATTACGTTGCCGATCCTGTTTGGAGTCTATTGCTGGGAGAAGGAATAGATCAAGAAACATTGAACTCATAGCTGCAAGGAGTTGTTCGATCAGGATTCTCTGTAAAAATGACAATTGCGGATGACAACTCCTATTGGCAAAACTCTAACTAAACCTTACCTCACTTGCTTTCTTATCTTGAAGAATATTCAATGTTTGTATAATCTCTTCAGACAAAGAAGACTCTAGACCCATTGCCATTTGACGGAATAGCATAAAAACTGAGTCCCCCACACAAGAGTTTGTGCTGTTTTTCAACTTCGAAAGACAGAGATTTTTCTCAATAGACTTGAGAGACTTTTTCAATAACGTAATGATAGATTTCATGCTGATCTGTAAAAATATCCGTTTCATAAATGTATAAAGAATATTCTCACTCGGCCTCCATTCGCGTACTCACACATCCTTTTCACTCTCTTTGCACTTTCTTCTATCTCTGATATGTATTGCAGCGAATCATAAATTCGGAAGAGAAGTCTCATTGCCTCTTTTCTATCATAAGTCTCTTCCTCTTCTTGTGGCTTCTTTTGGCTCGTTCCATCAGAGCTATTGGTTTTTGTTCCAGAGATCCCTTGCTGCTCAACTGCTGGTGCATCACGCTTGGCTTCTGGGAGGGAAACTGGGATATTTTTTGTTGATTGGTTCACTGGACAACTTCTGAAAAATTGAATTCTTTGGGTTTCAAATAGTAAAACTTTGAACATACATCAAATGAGCTGACTTCTCGGAAACTGTTGGTCCATTATCTGTGCTCATTGCTGTGTTTTCCACGGTTACATCAACTTCTCCATTATCCATTTCTTTATTGGCAGGACAGTTAGTTTCTGTAGCAGGAATGTCTGCTCTGACAGTTGAATCGTCATCTCCATTACTTGTTCCAATCGTATTTCCTTGACTTTCAATGAGTTTCCTCTCTGTTCCTGAGCCATCTGGTTCATTACTGCCTTATCCGATTTCAGGCTCTCAAAATTTTGCTGGACAAACTCGTTTTGAGATTCGATTTTCTTATACCGATTGCCACTTTCAACAGATGGACGATTAGAACCACCCGTGTTATCATCGATATGTGTTTGAACAGTCGAGATCAGCTTCGTTTCGTCATTTCCTTGGAAACATTCAATTTTTCTCTCTTCGTTATTTGTTGAATACAAAAGTTTGTGGGAGTTAGAGCTGCTCGATTCAGTAGCATGAACTTCTTTGTCGACAATTGGATCTCGATTTCCATCATTGCCAGAAATATGAACGATCATTTGGTTGTTCAGTTCACGATCTTCTTCGGAGTTTATCGCTGGGAGAGTGAATAGTGTAAGGAACAATGGGCTCAAAATTCCAATGAGTGATTCGATCAGGATTCTCTGTAAAAATGATAGTAGCGGATGACAACTCGTATTGACAAAAGTCTAACTACAATAAGCCTTACCTCAGTCGCTTTTTTAGTTTGAAGAATATACGATATTTGTATAATCGCTCCAGACAAAGAAGATTGCTGGCCCGGGGCCATTTGACGGTGGGATCCCCGGTACCGAGCT
>GL379837.1:244128-265916 GCA_000143925.2 Caenorhabditis brenneri | reverse complement strand
GGCTTATTGTAGTTAGACTTTTGTCGCCTTACGTTGGTCGCTGTTTTAATCATTTGAATATACGATATTGGTATAATCACTCATTAGAATTTTGATTGCAGGCCCATTGCCATTTGACGAATAAGCGAAATAATTGTTTCACATGAGTATGAGTTAGTGCTGTGATTTAATTCCGAGAGACTAAGACAGCTCTCAATATCCTTGACAGACTTTTTCAATGCCTCAATGATAGCCTTCATACTGATCTGTAAAAATATTTGATACAAAAGCGTATGACGAATAATCTCACTTGGCTTTCTCTCGCGTCCTCATACATCTTTCTTTCTGCCTCTTCATTTTCTTCTATCTCTGGATGGTATTGAAAAGAATCATACATTCGGAAGAGAAGTCTCATTGCCTTTTTTCTACTACAAGTTTCTTCCTCTTCATGTGGCTTCCTGTGACTTGTTCCATTCGTTGACTTATTCCATTCTGCTGCTTCAGCTCGAGCGATATGTCGATTTCGTAACCTTTCTGCCGTTTCTTGTAGTCGTTTTTCCCTTTCGCGGAAGTACCTTGCAACTTCTGGAGATGCATAGCCGCTTAGATCTGAGACATCTTCTGAGACATCTGGTTCATTACTGCCAGTATCTGATTTCAGGCTCTCGAAATTGTGTTGCACGAAACCGCTTTGAGACTCGATTTCCTCATACCGACTTTCACTTTCAACATATTGACAATTAACACGACCCGTGTAATCATAGATTGGTGTTCCAACCGTTGGGATCAACTTTTTTCCGACTTTTTCTTGGTGACATTCAACTTTTCTCTCCATGTTACCCATTGGTTCTTGATTTCCATTGTCACCAGAAATATGTTCCATTTTAGATTCATCATCCGCTTGGATATGATCGACCATTGATCCGTTTCCTTCCGTAGACTCACGGTCTTCTTGAATTGGATTTCCAACTTCCATTTGTTCTTCTTCATCATTTCCTCGTTCAAAGTATTCGTAGTCGTCATAGTTTTGGTGTAGTTGTTGAGGATCTTCATGATGGACGTCTTCGTTTCCCGGAACTTCTTCTGGCTCAATAAGTGTTGGCGGTTTCTCTTCAACCAGTTCAACTCTTGGTTCACCTCTGGGACGGGAACGATAGTTTTTTCTTTTACTGAAAAAGTATAGTTTTGATATATCCCAATAGCAATGCTTTCTGCCTCATAAACTTGAAGTCGTAAAATGAGATAGGAAACAACTTACAGTTGATCAGGAGGTGTCAAAGATCTCTGTCTCTTCTGTGGTCTAGGCTTCCCAATCTTAGTTTCTGAAGCTGATGTGCTTGGAGTTTCGTAGCTCTGTTGTAGCTCCACGTCCTTTTCTTTGAAATACACAATCCGTTCCTCCTCATCCATTATGACCTTTCCTAGTTTATTGAGCCTGAATGGATGAAATTAGCTTTGGTATTTATATATAAAATGAACCTACCGATTACGAAACTGTTTTGTTACAGGGGTGCCTGTAAGCATCATTATCGTAACTTTTGCAACGTCGGTCAAGTTTGGCGTCTCGATAACATCCTTCAAGATTTCAGGAATTCTGGAACAAAATAGTGTTTTTAACAGATAATGTATTCTAACAGCCAACCTCCAAATCAAATATGGCTCCACTTCAATCGGAGTTTTCAAGTTAAGATTGGCTTCTCTCCACTCTTTGTAACCTCTCGCCAACTCTTCAATCGACCTGACTCTCAAAGAAGTTGAGCCTAAATCTTTCAGGTAGCCAATCACATTGTCGCTCTGAGAATTCAATTTTTTGAAGGCCTTTTTATGATTTTTACCTTTGGCTCTCCGAAATATTGAGTGTCGGTCCAGTCGAGTTCTTGTAGGTATCCGTTTTCATCAACATGGATACCTTTTTCCATGAATCTGGAAGAAAACATTTCATTTTTTTGAAACTCCTTCACCGTTTTTCAAAGGTTCTTACTCTTCGTGATAACTCTTGGGGAAGAAAATCCTGAAGCGGTAGATTGCATTCAAGCGTCGGAGCGTGTCAATTTGAACATGTCTGAGCTCTTTGATGAATATTTTTTCGAGTCTGAAAAATATTGCATTTTGAATTTGTTTTACTTCATTGACACTCACTCTTCGGTAATCTCAGCCAACTTTTTACTTGAGCCATGCTCTTTTTTGTATTTTTTACAAGTATCCTTCAAGTTCAGGAACTCATAGGGATATCCTGCAAACTGTTCTTCGAAGAAGGTCATGATGCGATTGAATTCGTTTTGAGTCAACATCCTGAAAAACAATGAGTAGATCAATATAAATGAGATTCGAGTAACAATACAAAGTTTTAAATAAAATTAACTGTCAAAGAAACGTTGGAAAGCGAGAACAACGTGAAAACGAAAAATCCTGAATTTCCTGAAATTTGGAAGACTGATGGTCCTTTTTTCTAATAATAACATAAAACAAAACAGCCCATTTTCTCCAGAAAAAAGCGCGAAAGTTTTGGTGTTGATGCTTTTTTCTGTACGTATTAACGTAAAAAAAAAGGCCTCAATCAGCTTATTGGATGCTTCAAATTGCATGATGATCTTTTCTGATTAAAAAAAAGATTTTTCGGTAGAATTATCCCATTATCATCGAATTTCACTAGTTTAAATAGTAATCAGGTCGTTGGTATGTGCATTTGTCTCCAGTAACTTTTTAAATTATCTCATTGCATGAAATCTAAACTTGGCAGTTTTTTTCCTAGTTTAGTCCTTGACAAAAGGAAGGAGAGACTCCATGATATAGATTCCATAGATATAGGTTCCAGTTAGTACTCATGTTATTTGGCAACCTATCTATTTTTTGTTCCATACATATGTGTCCTACTCATTTTGATGTTACGAGAGATTCTCTCATAATTACATTCCTCAACTAACACAACCTTTTTTTTCTACATTTTCCGAAAAACTTCTAGGTGCGTTGATTATTCTAGAAAGCATAAAGCGAAGGTGAAAAAAAGACGTTGAGGCAGTACGAAGAAAAAAGAGGAATAGAGAGCTTGCAATGCAATACGAGGCTATGCTGCCGACCCGAAGGGGTCTCCCTCTTCTTTCCAACACACAGTTGCAAAAGAAGAAAGGAAAGAACAAAAAGAGGGCAAGAATAGGAAAAGATGGAAGAGGAGGAAATGAAAATGAGTGGTGATAAACTAAATGAACACTCATGCTATTGAAGTTCTGATGCTAACATTGTTTTAAGGAGATTCCTTTATAGTCAAATGTGACACGCTATCGAATCATGATGCCGAGAAAATGCATTACTATTCTCGTAAGTAGTGGGAATTCTCACTCGAAGTATCATTTTCAATAATCTATCAATAAACAAAAACAGCGGAAAGTTAATCCATAAATATAATCTAATCTATGTTCCATAAACAGAAAAAGAGAACAGAAAGTGGAATCTTGCAATCTGTGACGTGTTGAATGATTGAGGTGAGAGAAAATGACGCGAATGAAGGAAAGCCAAGACATGGGACCCTGAGAGGCAGATGGTCATTTCGTGTTTCCTGCGAGGAAGAGATCCAAAGAAGAACGGATAGAGCGTGTCAAGATAATCCTAGGTAATGCAATACTTGAATGATGGTACATGTTACCAGTAGAACTGGCTACGTCCACCTGTTTATTGGGTCTCACTGAACCCGTTCATAAAACTGAATATGATTTGTATAATTACCGCCTTGGAGTTTTCTTTTTTATGGTTCCCATAATAACCACAGACATAATCGCTCGTTTTCAAATTTGAATGTCAGATAAACTATACATTTTGTACTTCTCGGCCAGAGCCTCCCAGCCATTTTGGGCAGCGGCCGTATGATACTCCTTCCGCGGCCAGCTGAAACAGTGGGGCAAGAAAAGAAGCGTTTTTTTTTTTCGGCAAACGGGAGAATTATTTGTGAGACATGCCTACTTTGCGCGGTCGCATTTTCAATATTTCACGGGATTGGATTTTTGTGTATTTTTTCAAAAAGTATTTTGCAGTTGTGGAAATTTTGTTTTTTCTGATTTTAGTCTTGTTTGTAATGTATCAACGCGGAAATGGTTTTCAAGTAAACAGTTTTGGAAGGCATTTTGTTGACAACAAATCACTGTCATTGGAAAGTCGGCGACTTTGAAAAGAAATGCTGTCAATAACGGGAATAGCTAATTTTGTGTGTCTTGAAGAGCTAATTGATATAAATAATTGTTTGAGGAGTTCCACTTTCATCTCAACTTGTTGTTCTGTGAAATTAAATATATTCTGACACCAGTTTTCCACACTGGATATAGTCAATAATGCATTATTTTCCTTGCAGTTGTGGAAATTAATTTTGCTGCACCTCCTCTCAAATCAAAACCAATCCAGGTGTCAACTTTCCAGTATTGAGACTCTTTTCCAAAAAGTTTTGATTCATTTTTCTGTTCAACCTAATGGATTCCAACAGGTTTTTGAACATCGATTCCGAATCCGAATGTTCGAATTTATAAAAAGAACTTTTTTATATTAATTTGAATTATTCTACATCTATAAACTGCTGATTTAGTCGATATTTGATTTCAATGCCAAAATTATACAATTTCCAAAGTGTTTCATTTCTCGTAAAAGATAAAAAACATCGAATCCTTTTTTATTTTTGATTATCAAATAATAAGGGGAGAGAAAAGCCATTTTTGAACTATAGACTAAACAGAATTCTCATCTTTTCCCATGTAACATACGTTTTGCCCATTTTTGATGAATGTCCGATAAGAAGAACCCTAAAAAGACGAAGAACACAATGGAAAGAAGGCCCACACACACTCATACTCTCTTTCTCTCTCTTTTCTGTTCTTTTTCTTTTGCGGAGTAGTGGAGAAATGAGTGAGTGTTTGTGCGGGGCTGTGTGTGTTGAGTGGAAAGAGCGCTCGAAACGGGAGGAGTAGAGAAAGAAGGGGCAGCGAGAAAACCAAAAACCAGTCGTTGCCCTCGGCCTTTCGACCAATGAAGACCGTTTTCGATCAATTTTTGACTTTGTTTCACACGGTTTCCACGCATATTATGCTTCCATTTGATTCTAAATTCCTGTTGATAAATTTCTCATGATAGAATAAGCGCTTTTCGCAGTATGTTTGCCAATGTAGTTGAGAAAAACTTGAAAAAAGCAACAGAAATCTGAATTTCACAATTTTCGTTACTTTTTTTAATGATTTTTCGCTCAAATTTCAATCGTGCACATTGATTAGGCTGCCCTTAGGTCATTTTTTGCTGCCAAACATCAGTTTAACAAAAAATTCCATCTCAATTTCATTATTTTTCCACTACATCTTCAACAGTGATTCTTATTGTTTTTCTAATTTTCCCGCTGTCATTACTTGCTCAATTTTCATAGAATTTTGTTTCAGGATGAAGTTTGTACTTCTCGTCTCCACTCTGGTGTCCGTGTGTGCCGCGTCTTCATTGGAAATCTTGGCTGCCCCAGGATCCCTCAAATTCCCAGATGCCGGAGCCACATTAAAGACCACCCAGGTTTCAACTTTGAACGAGAACCTTTTGGGACTTTCTGCCAGACAGGTTGATGGTGAGTGTTTTTTTGCTAGATGATCCAAGCACCTCCATTAGGCTTCGAGTCGAAGAATGACTCTTACACGATTGGAAACGCTGTAGATATTCTCCTAAAAATTTCGAGAGCACAGTTCTTTGAATTATTGCTCTCAGTTTGGTTTTTTTCGCGCATAGTTTGACAAACTGCTTACAATTGCTTCACAGCGTACGGAACTTTAGTAGAACATTTTGAATCATGTACAAATTTTTGTTGAGAAGGCAAAACATAGGGAGCCAGGAATTAGCGTGCACAAAACTGTTCAACTAAGAATGCAAATACTCCAACTATCGATTTTTCAGGATTCCCAGTCTCCGTCGACATGTTCTCCCGCCCACGTGCCCTTGCCGTAGTGACTGTTGTTGGAACCGAGGACTTGAGCTTGGGAGGAAAGACCTACTCCACTAAATCTGATGGAGTTGAGACTGTTGGATTCGACCAGGACATGGCTCTTCTTTTCGGAGCTGACCGTGAATCCGTTCAAGTTACTGCTGGAGGAATCACAGGAAGCAAACTCGCCCTCGCTGCCAAGCAGGAAACCATCGACTCCTCAGTGATTGCTACCAAGAGAACCCCTCTTGTCCGTGAATTGGAGGCCGTCTACCAACTCACCGCCGCAATCAAGGCTGCCGGAGTTCAAATGGACAACAACGCTGATGTCTTCCGGTTAGTTTTGATTAAAGCTACCGTTACGATTACGTTGTTCTTGTTGAGGCGGTTTCAAGAACGCTGAGGCCCGTAACCGGTCTGTCAATAAGTTATAAAATTATAGGATTAGAAATAGAGATGAATTTAGTGTGAATAATGACGGTTTATTATAAACAAGCTCATGAAGGTAGGTGCCATAGATTAGTTCTAATTGACAGGAATGACGGTAGATTTAGTTCCGGCGGCGTCTTCGGTAGGACGCTGTAGTTGAGATCATTTCGTTAGAACTTGAGAGAATCGTTGAGCCTTGAGTAGAACATATGAGCATCATCGACCTTGCCACATAAACTTGACATGCCAAATGTCGGGTGCGAGGGTTGATGCGAACTTTTTTTTCTATATCTTCGAGTTAGATATTGTACCGTTAACAGAATAAAGTGTGTCATTTCCGCAACAGCTCTCCTCAGGACGTTCTTCTTGAAATTTTTGAGGAAGCCATACTGCAGCTTTCATAATCATTGTCAGCTTAGTATGAGTAGCACTTTAGGCGAAATGCCACAAAAATAAGTTGACCACCGCCTAAACTCCACAAACCATTGAAAACTCAAAAATTGCCCTACTGGGCGACCTAGTGTTATTTGTAGTAGTCACGCAATTTTGTCAGAAAGAGTTGTTCCGGAAATACGCGTTGAGCAAATATTTCTGTCTGTGGCGTCATTAAGTAGTTTCCACCAATCGTGTAACTGTTGAGAGGCAGTATGAACTATGCGATTTGGGGCTAGTGAAAGTTAATTCAGTTCAGGAGGAAAATGAAAACACATAAGTAAGCTAACAGAGAAAATGTTACTACTAAAAAACACAAAAACGTGAATGTGAGCCTGGTGCCTTCAAATTAGTAGTACTTGTATAACGCGTACTGTTTGAGCCATTCTTCTGACTCGATCTTCAATCGGCTCGGAAAATATCGAACTGTTGCACTGAAGCGGGTTGTGATTGTATCTTCCTATGAATTTCACAGCATGCGAAACTGAAAAGTTCAGCTATCCGGTTCAAAAGTGAACTGCGTAGATGAACTTCGTACTCTACATATCCACTAATTGTCAATTTTTCAGTGTCTCCATCACCGGACTTGTTGGAATCACTAATGACGCTCAAAAACAAGAAGCCATCGCTGATATCAAGGCGGCCATTGAAGCACTCACTACTGCTATCAACAACGCTTATGGAGGACAAGCTGTCGTTGAGCTCCTCACTTTTGATGCTGAAACTGGAGCTGAGGAGAACGCTGAGTCCCGCGAGATCCCAACTCACAACATTCAAAAGAGAGATGTGCAATACAAGGATGTCCTCAAGGCTGCCAGAAAGTCATACCAAGTTGCTGTGCCAGTGTCATCAGACTACCCAGCCATCTTCGCTATTTTCCTCGGATTGGTGGTTATTCTTGTTGTGGTGAGTTTTCATTCTCAAAATGCAAATGATCTAGCTTTGACTTGTTCTGGTATGGAAACGTTCGTTTGGGGAGTAAGTAGTTGAAGGGAATAAAGTTCGGTTAGGTCTGGACTATGGTCCAGCGGGTATTATCGTTGTCCTTATGGGGATCTGAAAAGGCTTTTATACTGAGTTTGTTGGAAAAATCCTTCAGACAACATGGTTAGCAGAGAGAAGAATGCGATTGTGTGTGTCAGTTTATGTTTTGGGAGCTGGGGTTATGACGAGTCTAGGGAATGTTCCTTCTAGGGCTCTAAAATGTAAAAATAGCCTCGTATTGAGTCACCTGGGGAAACACTAGAAAGTGACCGACTCTGCTTATGGAATAGGAGTGACTTTAATGTATTTCTCAGATAATGTTTCACTTTCCCTTACACTGGGAATCAAATGATTTGTAATCATTGTTAGTATTTTCAATCAAACATGCAAAAACGTGTATTTATGATTCTACAAGGGAATGAACACCGATGCGCTATGGTTTTGAGCAATAGTTACTACTGAATTCTGCGACAAGCAGATATGGTTCATGGAGGTTCTCTCAGAACTGACAAAGTGTGATAGCATAATTGTGAAATCGTGAGACTGAAATAATGACTAGATTATTGGGTTGCAATGCGGAATTTGCTATGAAATGAAAAAATGTGGCATGTCATTCGTACTGAATTTTGTTGTCTGACAGGGATTGGCTCTGTTTTATTTGAGCAGATATAGTGGGAGTAATCAACATTGTTCATAAAACCTAATCATCGCAACAATAAACCAATTCAATCATCAATTTCATACCTTTCAGGCTCTCATCTATATCGTCGTTGGAATGGCATCAATTGATCCGGAGAAGGATTCGATCATCTATAGAATGACCACCACGAGAATGAAGAAGGATTAAAACTTCAAACAAGTTCTTCAACTCAAATCGCTCAAATGTGTAACTTCACTTTTCGATAGGAATTATTATTATCATCTATAGTAATTCCTCATGATCTTTCCAGTAAAATATGTCGAAGCATTCCATTTCTTTTTGCTTGTACCCTTTTTTTTTAAAATCATTATGTTGTTTTCAACGGTAACTAATTGTCATAAATTTTTCTTAGTGTCGTTATGTTATTTGCTACAATCGAGGTGTTTTTTATTCGAAAACACACACACAGTCCATCCACATAGTTTAGGCTTGAGAAGCTGAAACCAGGAAGGCGTCTTGGTACAGGAAGACTAAAGTCATACACAAATTATTGCAGAGTTTTTTCCAAAAAAAAACTGCGAATTCATCATATTTATATGATTTGCTCGCCATTTTATTTATTGTTTCCGGCGGAATTTTCTCTTGTGAGCTTTTTAATTCTATTTTTCCCGTAAGAATGTGAAGCTCTTCAAAACGCTGTATACTTATTGTTCTTGGAACTATCACTGACGTTTTGGATGTTTATGAGATTATTGAGAAGAATTTTGTTGTCCGAAAAAAGAACTCGGTAGTTTTGTTTCAATCTTCTCATTCGTTCTGAAATAACTTTCTCAAAGTTGTTCGCACTTTATTTCCAAGAATAACTCGCGGTTCTTAATTTGGCATTGAAAGAAAACAGATGTAGTAATGACACAGAGTATCTGTTTATAAACATTTTTGAAATGAACTAATCTTTTCATTTTTTAAAAATTGGAACGTTGTTGGTTAACCATACAATCAGGGATTACTTCAAGAAGCGAAATGTGAATAAAGTTCATGTTACTTCGGTGTTTGTAGTTCAGTCTTTTTTTGAAAAACTGAATTTCAAAGTACAGAAAGGTTTGACTATTGTCTTCGAACCTTGAAAATTATTCGAGTTGATTCAGTTTCAACTATTATGATTCCGGTGATTCTTGAAGTTTAACCTCCCTTCGTGCAACCCTACAATACTCTTCGCTTTTGATTTTGTGGCCAATCTATTCTTGTTTCTTCGGATTTCAAATGGCAATGACTAGTCTCAATGTTGTGTTCACACGGTCAGAGCGGGTGTGAGAAAAAGAGTCGAGTTTGCAACAGTAGTTTTCCGAGAGAGAAAAAGCAGTGGGCGGTGACGTTGAACTTGCTGTGGGAAGCTAGACTCATGGTCGAATTACGGTATTCGAGACACAAGCAACATGGAACGACTTTATTTTGTGAAAGAAAAATCGAACGAAACACTTCTTGAGAGTGCGAAAAAGCCACAATGAGATAGTATGGGTGAGAGTGAGGTTTGAGTATAGGAGAGGTTGGTGAAATACATAAAAAGGTAGGTTATTACAATAGTGGCAGAATTTGTTCAAGACATGGTATAAATAAGTTTATGAGGGCTGCAAAAGTTTAGGATGATCCAGCACATGAAGAAAAGCAGACAAGGAAAAGTTACGATATCCATAGTGAAAACAAAAGTTTCTTGCTCGTGCTCAATAAAATTCGGCATACCTAAAATCAAGTTCATGAATTAAGTTTTCTGGTTTAAACTCACACTGCAGCGTTTCCTACTCCCATACGCCTTTTCTGTTTTCGAGCAAATCTTTGCCAATCCTCTCTTGCTTCTTTGACATGAAAATAGCATAGAAATGTAGCCAAGTTATGTAAGATATAAGTAATTGCTTGAGCCAGCTGTTTCTCATCGCTATGTGGAACCACGATTTCTGATGAAAGTGATACAATCGAGCTGATTATTCCGTTCAAAGCACACAGTTTGAATAAAGCACGGTAATGTTTGTGACAGTAATGAACCTTGGTGTCAATCGCATTACTTTTCGTGATGTTGAAGGGTTTCTGGAAATTCAATCTTGTTGCTCATGATAAACTATTAGACTTACACTTCTGATCAGAAGCCAAGGAAAAGAGAAGTAGACAACAGATGTTAGCAAAATGAATATATGAATGACGATCTTGATTTTAGTGAGGTGGTCAGCGAATCTTTGATCGGACGCAGTACCAACAAAGAAAAGTATGATCACAGGAAGAGACGACGCAAATACTCCAATAATCGCAACAATTATCCAGATGAAAGTTCCATAGTCTCTACGTTCCTTTATGAGTACTACAAAAGAAATAGAGAAAGCTGAAACTCGAAGAATACGATGAATTGTCGCGAAAATCGACAAGACTGTGATAGCAACTTCCAACCACCACGCGGTATTGCCAAAACCAGCCTGCAAACATGATTCAGAACACTACAAGCAATTCGGTTTTCTACCTTCATGAACGCATGTCGACACATTGAAAGAATCGAAATGAATGCGAGAATGGCATAGTTGAAGTACTGAAGGTTTTTGATTTCCTCGGTGACCTTTTTCATTTTGTAGGTCAAACAACATCCGCCGATTGCTAGTAGGACGGGGATAGACTCCAAAGAGAATATCGGAATCATTGCTTCCCAAGTGAGACCATTGACGTTGTTTGATGTGGTAGAACTATTGTTATCCATGATTATCAAGACCTCTGAAAAAACAAATTATAGAGAGAAACTGGAACGGGAACGGAAAAATAACAATAAATAAACAAAATGCAACATAGTAGAACCTTTATATCCCTCAAGAACTCCGCCCAATTAGCTCACAGAACGGAAGAAGCAGCCACTAAGCACGGTGGGAAAACACCGTGTTTCTGAAAAAGCAGGGAGAGGCTACATTTGAGAAAAAAATAGTGTACACCATAGAAATGCACGTTGACTTCTTAATGGATTTGAGACCCAAAAATGGAAAGAAGAAAATGGTCAATGAAGACTATGAAGCATCTCTTTTAGAATTCGAGAGACTTATATCAGATGAAGATAGATAAAGAAGTGCAGGACATTTCATTTTATAGCAAGACCTGCTATTTTTGTTTCCAGAATGGGTCCATCTACAAAATCATTTCAGGATAAAATATTCGAGAAACGTTGTCTTGATCGGAAAGGTATTGAAAAAAAGTAATTGGATGAGAAGATTCTCCTCATAATCACAAGATGGCTCACAAAAAACCCGCACAGGTTGATTGAAGTCTAATTTCCAAGCTAGTTCTCAAAATGTTAGGAATTTTCGTTTTGAATCACTCTGATACACCAGTTCCAGGATTTCATTAGTATCATTCTATAAATGTGTTTCTTTCTTCCGCTATCTGCCGGTTCATCCCTGTGTTGTATTTCGCATTGGTACGCGCCATTATGAACGGCAATTCGTCAGAAACTCAAAATGAACCATTGATTGTAAATATTGGTGAATCGCTTGATTCTGTTTGTTTGAACATATTTTATGAGATTTATGAGTATTGCTCGTCAGGAAAATAAACTTTCCAGTCGCCCAAAAATAGTAATCGTTGCAAAACAAGGTGGTTCTCTTTGATGATCCATCAAAATCGAGTGTTCCCTCAACACAACCTTAGTGATAATAGTCTCAATCCGAGGTCCTCATCATACTATCATCTAGAAATATGAAGTGTATTGTTCAATTATTGTCGTTCCAACCACAAAATTACACTTGGTGATGATCGTTCGTTTTGCTCAAAAAAGCTTATTTATGTTTCATGACTGATCGCAATTTTTGCTTCCATTGCTTTAGTAATGTGATCTCGATCACTTTGAAGCAAAATTTTTTAACCAAAATAAAACAAGTTGACGTAAGGAGCGCGGGAATTCGCACGAGCCGATCATAAGGAAATGTGTGTTTTCATGTTGCGAAAAATCTGAAATAGACCAGGAAATGCTTTGAATCACGAATAGGAAGAAGATCAAAAGGTTCGTAGATAACAACTCGGTCTGTACAACATTCAGGAAAGGAGTTACCGGTCACTTTGTTTCAACAATGCCGTCACATATTAGATACTGATTGAATGAGATGTATGAGCATAAGAACTACTGGCACGGAGATTTCCAAAGACAGCGTCTGAAACTTCTCTATGAGTTGTTCATATTATATTCACTGGACTTGTTCTAACTAAAACTGTTACTGTAAATCGGTCTTATTTGAAGATCAAGATGTTCCGGTAGTTCTATTTGCATAACGGAAAGCAGATCTGATTATCAATGTACAGTTTCAGAAGAGACTTCATAATGAAACTGCGGCTGAAAAATCTTGACACGAATAATGGCTGCCACCATTGCTAGACTGACAAGTCTAGAACAGATATCTTTCTGCTAAGAGTTTGTATCTTCGAAAAAGTCAATATATGCCCTATTATTCCAGCTTTTAGAAAAAAAAATCGTCTACCGTAAGACATTTTGTAACATCAACATCCCTCCAAAGATCAGGTAAAAATGGTGATAAATCGGCGCCGTGGGAACTTTTGTCGTGGGAAAACTTACCATAAGCACGTGTTTTTTTGCAAAAATCATGTAGATTGGTCAAAAAATCAAAACTAAACATGTAGTTCAGTACGAAGAACGTTTTCTGAATTTGATCCACATCTAGACTACACAACTCGAGTGAAATCTATCTTGTTGTTTCAGGGAGCAAGAGTTTATCAGTGCTGCCTGTCAGACAATGAGAGTAAAATGTAGAAGGCTTTCATCTCATCAACGCTAGTTGATGGAAAACAATGAAGTGTTCAGAAACAATGTATTCCTGCTTCAGATTTCACAACTAAAAAAAATCATTTGTGTCGATTCACTCACGCAGAATGACAAGGTCTACACATGTTTCCGGCAGTTCATCAGCCTGATCCTTTGTTGCAACTCATCGGTACCATCAGAAACGAATCTGATTTCTCATCTGATTGTTGACACATCATTCATAGAATGTTGGCAGGAGTAAAATTCAAAACTGTTGGCGCTGAATACATCAATCATTTGACGGGTCGAGTCTTTGAAATTTTCGGCATGGCTCGGATGTCAACCGAGAAATAAAAAAAGGAAATATTGTCAAAAAATATGCTTTACTTATGGGCTTATATTGAGCACTCAGAGAGTGGTTCTGGGTTTTTGAAGCGTGTAACACAGTTTGGACGTATTTTCATTGAAAAAAGTGAAATTCTCCACAAAAAAAAAGTTCTTGAGAACGCATGATACACTAAACCCTCTAACCCCATATCTAAAAGTTTTACAACAGTTCAAAACAAGCCTAGATATCCCCTCATCGCCCAATCAGTAAGATTCAAGAAAGAAACATGAGAAACCAGATTGATATTTAATGATAAATTTTTGTTAATCTGAAATATTTCTTGAAACACGTATACAAAGAAACTCCCATGAACCTGTTCACATTTCAGTACTTTGAAAAAACTTGTTAGTTATCAGAAAGTTCGATGAATCTGTTTATTGTTACAGTCTGCAAATGAACCTGTCAACCTTGAAAAACAATGGATCTGCTAAAATCAACGGTATCTGCTGACAATCATGTAGAACAGATACTCACTTTTGTTTCACGGTTATTTCATCAAAGGTTTATAATTTTTCAGGCGGTCATACTTTTTTATCAAGAAGGAAAACCCAATTGGTTATCGTCCCAATCCAAAAGGTCATGAAAGTCTAGATGAAATAGACATTTCATTAAAACTCATACAAATAGTCTTGCTCTCCAAAAAACAATCAAACAGATATGTCTAACATTTTCTTTTGTAGTTTTATTGCAAAAAAGGATTGACCTCTCTCAATCCTTATAACTTTGTGTTGTTCAATAAAGCCGGAGAACGTCGTCGGCGTCCAAAAGAAAAGGCGGTATGGTCCTCATAAACGGAGGGTACAGAGCGGCAGCTTTTTATGTGGTCATCACCCTTACCACGCCTTCCCGAGTTCTGCACTCTTACTCCGGATGGCCCCATTATATCTAAACATATTGCGATCGTCTCGTCGACTTGTTGGTTTTTGTTTCAAGATACTTATTCGGCAGGCGATTGGAAACTTTTAACTCAACAATTTTTCTTGTGTCCAGTTTATGTGAGATACAATTTAGATGTTCCCTATTCCTATTTTCTTCATCTTGATAGAATGTGTGAAATAACTGTTTTACATTCTTATGTCTGATAGTATGAATTCATTCATGTTCATAAATTCAACAGAACAAATCATTCGCATGCGACTCTCTGCTTTTTTTTAATAGACGTGCGTTTCAATATGTTTTCTAAATTTGTAAGAACCCCTAGGATGTAATTATATAGATCACTTCTATTCCATTGACAGTCTTAGTTAATACCTCATAGGCAATCTGAGACACCCCTAATTGTCCAATTAGGACCCGATAAACAGGTGCACGTAGCCAATTCTACAGGTAACATGCAATATAGTGTATTACCTAGGATTAACTTTTTTTTTGGTTCCATAAGTGTCCCTCTTCTTGTTCATACACTACGTCACAAGTTGCAAGGATTAACCTGCTGCCTTTTTCTTTCTCCATTTGTCATTAGGCGTAAATGATCAATTAAACGCAGACAGTTTTCTCAACTGTTTCTGTTGTTCGATTGTTTGTTGAACGTGATACTTCTATTCCAACTTTCCACTGATTGCTTATTTATTTTCAAAGTTAAGATAAATTGCTTCACTGTTTAGTTTTCAGACACATCGAGTGCAGCCTACTATAACTTTCGCGTTTCCTGATGATGACTTTTAAGCTATTGTTTTTGCCCATTTTAGCTTTGGAATGTGTTCTGAGAAGAATGGACGGATTGGATTTGTGAGTTTGATTATTAGGCTTAAAACTGTTGAACGCCAAATTTCAGAATTGTTTTTGCTACGATCTCCAAAAGGACTAGAAGATATACAAAGTCGATCAACAAAAAGATTCCCTCGATCGATGCAATATTTGGGATTCCATTCTTCGAACAAATTGAGATTCAATTTATTGGAGATACAGACAGAAGCGAAGAGAATGAAGAAGAGTCCGAAGAGAAGACATACGAAAGCGAAGAAAATGAAGAAGGGTCCGGTAATAGTTATGTTTTCAAGTTTTGTGATCGTGGAGCTGGGAAGAATGAGACATGCAGCAGTGAAAATGCGGTCGTTTTGGATGGAATGGAACTTGCAATGAGGTGAGTTTTTTTTTTAAATTTGATTTGATATAACTCAATGGGAAAGTAACTTTGCAGGAAAACTCAGGTTGGACAAGAAACAACTTGCTCCTTCGACTCAAGTGATCGAATTCTCGCGGCTATGAAATTTGTCGAATTTTTGTGTCAAACTTTCACGCCGAATAATATTGATCTAACTCTCGGAGAATCGATCCAAACGGAATTCAAAGCTTTCGTCCAATGGAATCTTTTGAAAGAAGTAAAAGATCTCGGTTTTCATGTGGATTTCAAAGTTACAAATGAACAATTCAAAATGTTCCACGATTTTGTCAGACGCGTTCCAAAACAATCACTATCTTTCACCTTCCCGGACTACACAAACAAGGATCACCGGATTAATGCAACATTCAATGATGATGTTTTATGTGTCAATGACGCTGCTTGGTTCAAGAAGAATGACTTCGACTTGCTGAATGTCCGTGTGTTTCATCTTCGAGAAAGCAAGTTGGTCAACGAGGATGTGAGATACATGCTACACAAATGGATGACGACAGCCAGCTGGAAATTGGAAAAGGCAGAAATCGAAATGGATGAACCGGACCTAAATCTTATTTTGGAAGAGTTCGAAGTCGTGACCACTGCACAGCTCAAAAAACGTTTCCCCCAATTGTAAGTTGTTTTTCTTTTATGCTACCTAAAAGTCACCATAACTACAGGGAAAAGAAAGAATTGAATTTCGACCATGATGGATTAGTTTTCAACCTAGGCGAAGCCAAACATCTCCAACGAATGGATTCGACTATTGCTACCATCCAACTCAATGATGAGCAAAACACGCTTTGTTTCTCTGTTTGGACGAAAAAAATCCATTGATCCAATGATGACACACACACTTGCTTTTGCTCGAAATTATTTGACCTTTACGATTGCTCATGTAACCATCAACTGGAAGCCACATCTCTTCATCATTTTTTTACTCGATGTTCTTTTTATTCCTTTTCTGTGTAATCACAAATTCAAACAAATTATCTAACCATCTCTATCACGTTTTTTTGTTGATTCTAAACATTCAATTATCTTTTTCAAATCTTTTTTCGAATGAATATTACAAAAGTTTACACGCTACATTTGATTTTTTTTAAACAAAATAAAAAGAAAAAAGAGTTGCCTGCTGCTGGAATCGAACCAGCGTCGCCACGGCCACAACGTGGAGTACTAACCACTATACTAAGCAGGCCAAGAGCGTACGCTACAGGAGGAGGTTGAAGTAAACTATGGGAAAGAGGAGACAAGGTAGGAAGGAGGAAAAGAGCGATAGGTGACGAGTTTCTTGTTTGAAGTTGAAAAAGTAGGTGATTAATAAGTTTTGATTGTTTTGAGAGCAAAAAACCGTTTCTGATATTGATTCGAAAGAGAGCTCCAGGAACTGAAAGTTTATTGAAATATCGAAGCGAAAAAAAGCAAATTTATGAGATATGCTACTGGCCGAACAGAGCAAAATGAAGCCACCAATGCTAGTCTTGCAGTTTATTACATTCTTAAAATACTCCCACCAAAATTTTGTTCATGAATTCAATTTTTTCCCCAAGCAATCTCCATAAACTCACTCCATGAAATTTGACCTGTAACATCTGTTCCTTTTTGGGTAGGACGCCCTCTACTCTTCTTACCTCTTCTTTCTTTGTTTTTGCATCGACAGTCTGACCTCGTACATCATTTGTCTTTGTCTCCCTGTTGTCCTTTCCTTCAACGTTCCATTGGTCCTCTTCTCTTTTTTTCTCATTTGTTTCTCTCTTCTCTCATTCCTCTTATTCGTTTTCTCACCTGCTCTTCTCCTCTTGTCCTTTTTCTCCCTATCTTTGGATTTTTGTTTATGGAAGGAGAGTTGCATTTTTTTATAAGTACCAGCCTGACAGGATTTACTGTTCGCGGCTTCGCAGCTGGTTTAAATTTAATCAGCGTTGTAACAAAAGCTTTCTTTTATCACTTCCTTTTTGCTCTAAAATTTTTGTGCGGGTAAGGCGCAGTAGGCAAAAAACGTGAATATCGTTTATAAGGTCCCAAGTTCTAGTTTTGCTCGTCTCTTTATTCTAAGAATGCGGAAATCTGGACGATGGACGGGCGTTTTATAAGAATGATTTTCTCTAGTTAAATTTTTTGAAACTGACAGACCTCTTATTGTGTGAGTATGTTTGACCTGTGAGTCGACGATTCTTGTAAAAGTAAAAATCGATGGGTGTGTGTAGGGTATTGTGTGGTGTGTGTGTGTGTGTTCGTGTTCAGTTCATCCACTTGTGCTGTAGAAGAGATAATGAAGTTCTCACCATACCTTACAGTCATAACCTGTCACTCTCTAGCCCCCATCAATCAACTGAGGTCATTCTTGTGCTGTTCTCTCCATATGTTTCTGCTCGTTCAGCCTGCTCTTTTTATCACCTCCAATCGTTTCTCTATAATAATAGTTTTTTATTTTTAGAATCATGGGATTGTCTTCTCTATGTGGTGAATGTGTATTGCAATTTCTCGACAAAAACAAGCGACTTGAGCTCTTCGATCGATGCCCTCAAATTCGTCCTATTGACAGAAGAGTGCCAATAAAAATGGATTACCTCTCTGTAGAAAATTGCACGATCCAAATTGATCAAGCGACTTATCAAATTGGTATTGTTCGACATTATCTAAATAATGTAATACCTCCAAAATGGGTGAGAAAGGCGGAAGCAACTGGAGGAATTCAAAAAGATAATGGAGATATTCATACTTCGATATTCGAACAAGATCGAGTACCCAGTATCAAGGAAAAGCAAGAGAAAGAAGATGCGGAGAAAAAATTACTGGAACTTTTACCGAAACTGAAAGAAGACAATTTGATGTATATTCAAAAGAGCTTGGAAAGGAAAGTAAAATATTTACAAAAGATTGTCAGAGATTACAAGGAGCAGGTGGCAATATCCAATTTGAAGTATAACAGTTACATACAATTGAGAAGAGACAAATATGATTATTTCAAACACGAATATGTTCTCTACCAGTTCCCAATTCAAAATGCTGTGGATTACATTGTTAATTTGTTGTTTAGAGGCAGAAAAATTCACATGGAACCATTCACTTTGATTGGAACAAATCTTTCCATTTGGCCTGAAAAATTAACGATCTGTGTGCCCAAGCTCGACTATGAAATTCAATTTCTTGATGGTAATCTCGTCTCAATCAAATTTCCAATAAAAGACGTTTGTTTCGAAAACCTCCTCGACCTCGAATTTAACGCCACGAGAGATGTTATTCGGTTCAAATTCGAAGTTAAAGAAAAAGATTTGAAGCCAGAAATACTGAAGATTCTCAATGTAGTTGAAAAACCTGAATCAGGGCTTGCAAAAGTTATAGATGATATAAAAAAGTAAGTTTTTCTTTGAGGAGTTTTTTTAACAGAGTTTCTTCCAGCATCGAAAAATCTCTCTTCTTCTTGAAACATCAAGAAAGCCACAGAAGCAGAATCACAATAAAGAAAATAGAAAGTCGCGATTTATCACCAACTGGAGGAGATTACAGTATTGAGTTCAAATACGAAAGTGCTGACAATGATGATCTGAGGAACGTCCCAAGACCAAACCGAGCCAGAAGACACATTTTCAACAATTAATTGATTTCGGTCATTTGTTACTATGAGAAGCAAATTCCAACTTTCGTTCTTTTTTTTTCCACAACAACTTTTCTCGCAATAAAAAACTTCATCGAATATTATTGGTCCTGTACCTGATTTCAGTTGATTTAATGCTTCAATAAATTCCTTTTCACTACTTATTTTCTTTGTGTTGATCAAAACTGAGCCAGCATAGCATTCAAAGCCCTTCGATGGATAAATTTTGTAGCTTTGCCCCCAGTAATCGGCAGGAGTGATGGCAAAAAATACTCATTTTCCGATTTTATAATCCATGTTTCAAGATGAGGAACAAATTGGAAAAAAGGACAACGACTTCTTACATCCTTCGTCTAGTACTGGTGTAACCAAGATTCCAATGGTGCACATTTATGGGAAAATGAAAAACCTTTGTTTCGAAGCCAACGGGCTCTCTGATGCTCTCAGGCTGCAAGCTTTTCTGGTGCAAACAACATTTGAGCAACATTTTTTATCAGAATATCATTAGGAATCTAATTTTTTTTCCAAAATTGAAAAAGAAATGGACAGAAAATCAACACAATATCCATCACTTTCGGAAACTATATATGGGGTTTGCAGTCAAAAAAAAGGGTCTGAAAATGAGACAATCAATAAGAAGTTCCATGACCAAGTAGTTGGAAAATGTTTTGGTTAGCAAACATCCGCACATTCCAGATTAAAACACTGACTCATCATCCCGATGGTCAAACGGGCTTCCGAATCACTTCGTTTTCCCGGAATGTTTCCGAAATAAGTTGTCGTTATCTGAAAAGCTGTTTATAAAATTGAACTGCTGCTAACAGATGTCTGTTCCTATCTTTTTGCTGAAACTTCATTCACCTCTGACACCCCGTACCAACAAGCTTTTCGGCAGCACATGCATGGCCACGCTGACATTTCCTCGGTGGAGCACATTGGTGGCATTAGACTGATGCGAGCATTAACTGGAATGTATCGAAACGGTTGCTTGTTAGTGTATGAACAAGAGAGTTCTTTGCATTTGGTTACAGGTTTTCATTTTTTGAAATGCTTGCGCCATTTCATAGTTTTTGAAACATCATTTGCAAATATTGAACGAGCAACTACTTGAATAAAAATGTTGTTACATATACTTCTATTTACTGTTTTCAGTGTATTTTCAGAACACTTCTCAGGAATTTTGTATTGCCCCCGTTCATTTTGAAACATTGATCTTTTCCGGAGCTATATGTTTGACCGGAATAATTCTAGTTTTTTCACCGTCGGAAACTAACCTTCATGTGCCATAATGGCAACAGCTCCAAGAAGAAGTACAAGTTTAGTTTGAGAGATCATCACTGGGAAAAGGTTTTGAAAACTGCCTCGATCAAAACTGAAACCTGAGTGAGAATGATTTCACAGTGGTCCAGAGCAGGGTTGATCAAAAAGAAAGCCACGCCCCTTTTCATATTCTTATGCCTTTTGGAAATGGTTCATAACAAAGATTTATAGATGAAAAAGATCGTTTTGTCACTTTTTATCGAGCAGTAGGAAAAAAAAACATGGAAGTGAGTTGAAGACGTCGAGGAAATGGGCCGTTAAACTGGATAAAAGGTGCACTTTTTTCTTAAGCGAACGCACAATTTTGAAAAGTTCAAGAAATCAGCTCAAAAAAATCAAACTGATGTGGATTCGTCAAAAGTTGAAGATAAAAAAGTGTAATATAATAAATGGCAGCAAAAAAAGTTATATACTTTCTAAATCTGGATTCTCATGTTTCTTGATTTTTGCAACATTTGGCATACAAGTGAGTGTAACTTACCTGCGGCAGTTTTTGGTTTTCACAACCTATACTAATATCAGAACTGATTCCAAAATCTTGAATCTGAATGGTTGATAGTTTCTCTTCCTTAATTGCGTTTTTAAAGTTTCTAATTGTTATTTTCGAATATATCAGCTCTGAGAGATTGGCGAACAACTGAAAAGAGACTTGAATCGGTTTGATGATTGATCCTGATTGATAGTTGAGGTTATGAACCTTAAAAGAACTTTTTGAGCTTTGCAAAATAACCACTTCGCAATGATCAAATTTTTGTCGTTTTCTCTTTTTTGCCTCGATTTTCTAAGCTACTCGTTCATATTGTGCTGAAAGAAAATCACATTTTAGATCTTTTCTCAACGCGATTCAATCCAAGAAAAAGTATGTCAAGTTTTATTACCGCCTCACTTTCGCGAAAGGTTAAGAGCAGTTATAGTTATGTATTCGCTCTAGATGAATAAAAACTCCGAAGAGGACAATTACCTCAAAAAGGTTTCGGTCAAATCAGGTGCAAAACATTGACAAGGAGGAGAAAAAGAGGAAAAATTCCAGAGAAAACGATTGTGAACACAGCGGGCAGACAAAATTATCAAATACGAATCCCCACTATATTCATCATAAAATGACAAGTAGTCATTTATTCATCGAAATGCGTCCGACACATTGCGCAATAGCGGCGACATACCGTTCGGATGACACACAAACCAAGGAACATACATAGAGACAAGGTTAG
>GL379837.1:228861-240470 GCA_000143925.2 Caenorhabditis brenneri | reverse complement strand
ATACAAGGAAAAAAGTATGTCAAGTTTTATTACCGCCTCACTTTCGCGATTGGCTTCCGAGCACTTATAGTTATTTATTCGCTTTCGTTTTATAAAAACTCGGAAGACGACAATTACATCAAAAAGGTTTTGCTCAAACGTGGTGCAAAAAACTGACAAAGAGGAGAAAAACTGGAAAAATCGCAGAGAAAATGATTTTGAACATTCCTGGGTTACAAAATTATTTCTAACGAATCCCCACCATAATAATGATAAAATTACATTTACTCATTTATTCATCGAAATACGACCATTTGATCGTGCAATAGTGGCGATATACAGTTCGGTTGACATACAAAACAAGGAACATACATAAAACCAAGGTTAGCTAATAGGAGCGGCTGGCTGGTTCTGAAGTTCTACTGATCTCTCTACGATTGGAGGTTTGCGACAAAAATCTGAAATCAGTTTTTCAACATACACTTTTTCTTTTTTGACTGACTCAATAATGCATATCTGTAGTTTTTGACAATGAACATTGTTGGAAGAGGATCCACAGCGGGGTATATTGCAATAGTTGCCATTACTGAACTACTGATGAATCCAACTTCAATGTTAAGCATTGGAAATAAAAACAAGGTTCCAACTGGTATATACATCAGTACTAGTGGAATCAATGTCTAAATAGAAACTGTTTGATAAAATCAAAACTGTAAAATCAAAAACCTGCATAGCCAAAGCATTGAAAAGTTCTTGCTGAACTGTTTTCACACAGTAGGCGGACCATTTTGAATGTTTCAAGTTTTTGAGTATTTTCGAATAGCATCTTATACCAAAATAAAATACACAGAATAGTGATAGAGAAATCATGAACCACATACATCCCATTCCACCAAATATAACCCAGTTTGGATGGAGTTGATTGTCTTTACCCCTACTATAAAACTGAACAAAAATGTAAGAAACGTTCTCAATTTGTGTTTCAAATCCAATAAGGAGAGGTTCTCTGAAAAGGATTGAGTAGTAGTCACGTGCTACCGGCTTTTCAGTTTTTTTCTCATCAATTGTGGGTGTTTCTGTAACTATTCAACTATAATCACATCTCTCACCTCATAATTTTATCTGACTCATCATCAGGCCGATAAAGAAACACGATAATCAGCGTCCACCATATCGAAAATACAACAGGCATTAAGAAAAGTGCAATCAACTTTTTCCCCATGAGATATTTCACTCGGAATTGAATATCAATCGCACCATATCTATATATAAAGTGCACACCAAAAAGTGCAATCAGCAATCCAAAGTTTCCACAGCAAACGGCTATCAGATAAAATCCAGCGTTTCGTCCAAAGTATGAATCGGAAAATTGGCGGAAAACGATGAAAACAGGACCGTGGGTAAAAAGATTAGGTTCAATTATACAGTCCAATATTGCAAAAATAACTTCAAAAACTGAGATATATGCCATAAGATATTTGTACATTCCAAAATGTTTTGGAGAGCAGCAAACTATCAAAACCATGAGGATCGCATTGAAAAATATTGCGAAGAAAGCTCCACTATATTCTATAGACCGAAGAAATAATTTCCAATTTTCAAACGTTAGTAACATTGCAAATGAACGAATCTCAAATAAAAAATTGGAATTGTGTAAAAATATTTCTCTTGAATGATAATATTCTCCTATTCAGAGAAAAAATCTTGATTCACGTGAAAAGGTCTGTTGGGATTATACTAATTGATTCTGATTGAAACCAACACCCACAATCTGTGAGAAATATGGAGGAAAAAAAGAATGTGTTCAGAGACAGATATGAAGTCCGCCTTTCTTAGTAACCATAGCAATTTCGTTTTTCGGATTCATTTTTTGGAAATCACAGCTTCCGATTGAAAAGCTCCGTTAACTCATCTGTAATTAACACCTCAGTCGCAAAATATTTTTGTCAACTCGAAAAAAAAAATTAAACAACAAGTTTTATTTAAGCTTCAATATTTCCCTATTTCAATGAAATCAATAGACTGCGTTAAAATCGTTGTGACGCTTCTAATGTCTCCACATCGAAGACAACGTTCTTTCTGTGACACTTTTTGATGATGTATCCGACGAAAAGAATGAATCCACATATTGCAGCTATCACGCAAACCAGGAAATATCCAAATGTTCAAATTTATTTGATTCGGACGGATACGGAAGTTGACTATTCCATAAGAAGCAAAAGAACAGCAGAATGGAGCGGTAAAAGCCGTGACTGAAAAATGTCTTTTCAACAAAAAAATGAAGCAAGTATTTTTTTATGATCTGAAACGTCAAATATATTGTTTTTCATTTTTCAAAATTTACCAAATTCTTCTCCTCTGATAAAACAAGTAAGATTCATAACTCTGAGAACCAGAAGCTCCAATAACTTGTAATTTTTGAAAATCTGAAACGCTCACCTGTATCCAGCAAGATCAAGAATAATAGAAACATAATAATTTCGTGTTGCAAATAGATATAGCTGCTACAAGAGTGAAAGAATAGGAATGGTAAACACTTTGAAGATACTGGACAGCTCCGCACAGAAATTGCCAGATGACGTGAATGCTTGTTTTTCAATTGAGTACCCCAGATAGAGGCTAGATAATACAAAAGATCAACCCGACAAAGGCTGTCGCAATCTTGGATTTAGATAATGGCCAGCCACATCACAGCACATTTGAAAACCTTTTGTTTTGGAGCTTCGAGATTTTTCACGTTGAAAAGGAAAACTAGTAATGAAACGCAAAGCCAAAATGGTAATTTCGAACTAGAAGCCTCAAAACGAAAGTTAAGAACATTTTGTTTCAAAAAATTGCTTCATTATTCAAAAAAAAACATAAAACGTTTTTGAGCAAGTAATTCTACAAGCCTACAATTTAAGAATTAATGTTAATGGGGAAAACTCTAAATAATAAAAAATATTTGGGTAAATTGAAATTAAAGTTTTGTGTTGCCTGAGTTGATTCACTTGAAAAATCCAAATGACTGGAAAAAACCCATCAAACAGTAGATTTGGCTGTACGCCAGATTCAAAATCCAGTAAACCACGACGGCAGTTACAGTGAAAACGATCATTGAAATAGTTGCAACAAACAACTTTCCAACCCATTCTCGCATTGCTTTCTCCCTTTTCAAGTTTTGCTTCTTGACGACAGCGGTTGGTTTTTTGGAAGAGAGTTTCTTGCGACGTATTGGCATCTGAAAACTTATGAAAAGAGTCAATTTTTCAAAACACAACTCTTTTTAGCAAGTGAAACGCTGAGATATAACTCCATATCTTTCTGCCTTTTTCTTTCTCTTAATCGAGGTTTTTTAAAAGAACAAAAAGTGGTCTTCTCAGTTTTAGAATAAAAGTACATTTGTGGGAAATAGCATTGAAAAAGTATTTGCAGAACATTACTCAAGTCTTCAAAAAAGTACATTATGATGAATATGAAATTAATGAACGTTGAGTATTCTCTTTAGAGTTCTCATGATCAAAAACTTGCATTCCTAAACATTAACAGTTGACTAATACGAAGTGTGAGGATTTAAACTTTCTGGTGAACTGAATGACGTCAACAATAAAGAGCGAAGTTGAAATATGCGTAAAATGCATTCTTGAAGAATATCTCAAATTTTATTAATGGATACATTGTTTTTGAGTTCAATAACATCTTGTGAGAACAGAAAAAAAATTTCGTGTTATTATAACGCTAGTTGTTGTTTTTATTAGTGTTTTCAGACTGAAGCTAGACAGAATACATCTTCCTGTTCATTGGGAATATACTACGTTCTCATTTACTGATCAAACAACAAACTATATGTATGACTAACCTCGATTCTGCTTCTTTTTAGTCCGTTCGGTTGTATAAAAAGAAAGAAAAAATGAAAATGTTTTGGAAAGAAGAGAGTCCGACTGCCGCGTTGTCTTCGCGGCATGACATGTTGCCAGGAAACGAAAAAAGTGAAAGTATGGGATGGACAAACTGATGTTGGAAAACGAAATAGAATTATATTTGGACAGCTCTCAAACTTGTCGGGAAATGAGAAAAAGTTGGAAAGCGTTGATTTTGTCATATGAGTCGACCTGAGAGTAGAAAGCCGTATTTACCTTTGTTGCAATCAATTGAAAAAACAAAACACGGTTGCTGTCTTTCAAAAACTCAAAGAACCAGTGTTTTGGAAGTGTTTTCAATCCATCTATAAATAAATGTTCTCATCTTTATCAACTGTCTGGAAACAGGGCCAAGGAGAACCTTTCTAATATTACCTGATAGTTTTTTTGTTGCAAAATCAAAAAACCAAAACCAGAAGCATGTATGACTTTCTAATACGTTTATTGAAAACATCTCGTTGTATTTACAGGTGAGGGTTCCTTTTCTAAAACTACGAAAAAGCAAATTATTTACAAAGAGGAGCAACGCAAATTATAAAAATAGCAGTTCATTTACTAGGTTTTCCAACTACAACATTGTTTGAATTCAAAGAGAAAAAAGATTTTAAGGGTTACGGAGTATATGTAACAGTTGGTTGATCATCCCTTTGAGTTCCTGGAGAGCCTTCTTGTCGAACGGTGCCTTCTCAATCAAAGCACGAGTTTTCACGAATTCTTTGTCCAAACTGTCGGTGAGAATTGCAAGAGTGATTTGCAGAAGAACCACAAGAACGGTCAATCCAAAAAGCACAAATGGGACGTACTGGGAGATGTGTTGGAGAAATGTAGGATGTGGTGGTGGTGCTGGAGAAGCATTGCGACGGTTGATTGGACGCGACATTCTGATTGGTCGTACGATGGAAGTCTTGGTGAATTTGTTAACAGCTGGCATCTATGAAACATACACATTGACAGGAAATAAATGAACAGAACAAAAAGAAGAGTGATGAAATGAGAGTGGTACTCGAAACTATTCAGGAAGGTCGAAAAGACTGACAAAGACAAGGAGAAGAAGAGCAAGAAAAGGTTTTACTGCTTTCGGACTCCTCCCACCAAAAACTTCTCTTGAACCTAAACTTCACTAAAAGTTGAAAAGAAATTCACAGAAAGTGAATTAGGGAATGAAGATCTGATAATAAAAATTCCACTCTGAATAATAGATCGAATGAGTACGTGAAGCTTACACTTTACTTTATTAAAAATCCCAATTTCGGCAAATTGGGATTGAAGTTTTTCAAAAAAAAAAAAAAAACATCGAACAAGTGAAAAAATTCGAGGTCGGGGATATCCATTCTCCTGAATTGGTTCCTTGTTTTCAATACTTCCTATTCCCAGGACAAAGAAACGATAATTTGCACCAACCTTTTTTCTCCGCGGGATCCGTTTAAATCAAAAGCTTTCGCAAAAACACAAAAAAAATCAGAGCTGAAGTAGGAACCGTTTGAGCAAGAAGAGAAATAACAAGGAAATTGTTGAGAGTTCGCATGAGCAGTGAGGAAGAAGCAGTGGCATATAATAGGTTGGCTTTTGGGGTTTCCTCAAGAGAAGAGTGCGTACCTGATGTTTCCTCTGACACAAGTAAAACTGTGCTTGAAAATAAAAGACCGTTGTGAATGATCATAGATCCTGTGATCTAATTAATAAAAAAATCTTCGAAACAAATTACTTCTACGAGGCTTTTTTTGTGAATTTCCGAAAAAAAAACCAGACATGAAAATTTTTATTTATTCACATATAGAAAATAATAACATGCGAAACAACCATCCGCGATCATTTATCACTCATGAGAACTTGCTCGGCTTTGAACAGGAAAATGATGAGTCCGAGAAACGTGAAGAGAAGGAGCATGATGTTGCAGAGCATTTCACACACAGTTGGAGGATCTTCCATTTCCAAATCTTCGTACATAGCGTCAAAGTCCATTACTGTTGTAGCTCCACGTCTCGTTGCAATGGTACGTTTGAGCTGTTGTTTCTCTTTTTCATACGAGAGCTTATGCATGGCAAGATCTGGAAAAAAAATTGATGAACGTGAATGGAGTCGTTGTACCGTTGAGATATCTTTCAAAACATAAGGTACAAAGGTAAAAATTTGAGAGAAAGAACTTTGGATAAGTCACATTCAATAAAAAAAGAGAGATTATGCTACAAATTGCAATGTAACTCAAAGTAAAGAGTTTCTGTCAAATTTGAAAATTTGATAGAAACGTTTCAAAAAACCTGAAACCATATGAGCAAGAGATTCTTTCTCTCGCAACTCACCAAGTATCTCAAAAAATATATAGCTGTAAGGGCTATAATTATTTAGAGTTGCTCACATGAAACTGCATCATAATATCATAGTTTCTTGGAAATCATATGATTTCCAACAGCGAGATTGTAGGCGTAATTGTAGATTATTCGTTTTTCATTTCAATTATTTCTCTTTTATGTACCATTTCAAAAATTATGACGGCATATTGTTCGACATCAGATAACATATAAGACGATTTAGGTCCTTTGATAGGATCATACAATTTTTGTAGTCAGGAAGAGGAAATATTCCGGAAGTTGAGTGCCTACCAGTTAGTTTTGGTTTGGCAGGCATCTTTCTCCATCAACAAGAAACTATAGTTTTCTTTCGAATGTTTTAATATAATGTTGGTTTTAAAATGATTATATTCTTGATTCTCAACCAAATTTTCCATAATGATTTTACAAAATGACTTCAGAAGAATCTCATTAACCTGCACATTTTTTTCCTGGAATTTTTTTTCACTGCTTATTACTCCAAGATTGAAATCCACACAACCATTTATTTACCAAGAAAAAATTTACCAAGAACACTCCACTTTTATCTATATAATCACTACTCAACAAATTTATAAAACTGATCATTTCTTCTTTGGAAACAAAGCACAGAACACTTCCGCAATGAACATCATCAACAAAAACAGATGGAATACAATGAAGGTGTGATTCAACCAACGTCCCACAATGTATCCGAACGTCCATTGTACCTCCGGTTCTTCTCTGGGCCGTGTAGTTTTCTTCTTATGTGATGGTTTCTCATATTTCTTGTTTTGACGAGTCATTGTTGTGAGTTGCTGAAAAGCAAATCAGTAACAGTTAGGTTACTTCGTGAGACATTAAAACCAAGTAAATATTTCAACCATGGAAGACACCTGATAAAAAAATTATATAGAAAAAAGTAGTATTCAAAACAAAAAGAAAAACATAGCTTCATGATTGTTACGTAAGAGTGTCTAGTCAGAAGCAATTGTATTCTTTTCGAGGCCTGTCTGTTCAAGCGTCTCGTATCACGAGGAATTCTAAGAAAACATATTGTTCTGTCCGTTTCAGTAGAATAAAAACTAATCAGAAACGTACAGATACGAAAAACTATATTCATGGGAAGAGAGTTGGAATGACTAACCAACTTCCATTTAGGAGGGAAGAAAAAATTCCGAAAAAAGTTACACGCGACCCTCAGATAAACTAAACAAATGAACGATTAAACCAGTATGAACTGTTCTGAATCGAGCAAAGTAAAGTGAGGAATAGAAGGATTGGGCTCCTCAGATTCCGATTTTCATTCACTTCTTACGCTAATGTGCCTTGACATGTTCCTTCGCTAGGTTTATTTGAGTAAAGCTCTTTTCCGTAAAATAGGTTCCTACTCATATTTTTAGTGAGAAAAAAAAGCGGAAAATAAAACCCAAGTGCAATGATAGAAATTTATTGTGAAAAGAAATCTACGAGAGTTGATATTGTTTTAAAAAAAGGTGAATTGGTGAGCCAGTCAAAGTACAAAGACCCTAATCGAAAACATTTACAATTTTTTTGTTAGAGAAATTGAAAAAAAATTATATTGAAAGTCATTTTGAACATCTTATTTGTCCGCAGTACTCTTGGATTTGCTGCCAAAGTGAATCAAAACGGTGTACATCAAAATAACAGTGATAATGAAAACGAGAATCGGCTTCCAGTTGAGTGGTTGAACCTCGTTGAACCCGTGATACTTTCGGTATTTTGATTTGAGTTTCTTCCCCGGTTTACGGATGGTAGTGGCGGAATTCCGAAGATGACGTGACATCTGAAATCATATAAGAAAATGATACAGTGTTTTTTCAAACGGAAATATACCACAAAAAACGGAGAACTATTCGAAAAAAAACTGAAACCATCCAAATCAACAAAATGAGCTCTGTAAAAAACAAACTGAGAGCATGGTTTTGCTATACGATCTAGCTCTCATGATTTTACTTGTTTTGGTCGGCATTTACATCTACATATTCTCTGGAGAACGTAACAGAGCTTCACTAATTGATAACAACCTACAGCACAGAAAATATTGAAAAACTGGGCAGTATAAAACAACACTTTGGAAATCAGTATGAAAACTCACCAAAAGCGTTCATTGGAAATTGAGAATTGATATTATTATACAACTCAGAAGTTCTTTTTTATGATCATAAGTTTAGTACTTTGAATTAGAATGGAACAATGTAACCCGAACAAAATTTATATAATTAACGGAGAAAAACTGCCGGAATTACTCAATCTCGTAAGAACAAGTTTTTGAGAAACAACATTCTAGCGCTTCTATTTTTCATCCAGTTGAAAGATTACTATGGAATTGCTTTTCGTCAAAAAATTGATTAAGGAAAACAATTTTATGTGCAATATCCCAATCTTGCATTGAAGAAATTCATATCAAACATAAAAATATGAGCAAAAACACTTTTCCACCAGGATCCTTTCAAACAAGTTTCAGTTTCAGCTTGATCGCATATTCTGTAGTTATCATTCGTCATATGGCTTGGATAAAACACTTCAAATGAGTTGTGATGAGCCGCTTCCAATGTTTGAGATACTCTAAGTGGAAAGTCAGGGACGAAATCTCCATCACGGACAATTCGAAATTGTTCAAAGAGCTGAAATGGACACATTAAGAATGGAATGTGATCTGACAAATTTACTCGAGAGAAAATACAAGTATTTACAAGTATTTTTATGTAGAATCTTTTGAAAACCTACATGTTCTTTCAGCATTCGGACAAAAGTTTCGTCTCCACTCCTTGGACCAGACCATGAATACAATCTGACTTGTTTCAAAGGATACTTTAGTGCAACATGAAGAGAGAAAACTGTAGACATAGCTCCACCTAACGAGTGACCAGTCACTAGAAACGGGTAGAATGGAAATTGAATGGCAGCCTTCTCCAAAGCAGCATCAAAACCAAAATTCAATATATCCTTGTAGATCTGTACATATATCCCAACCATTCTTCCTCCAAGCGGAAAATCTTCCATCCATCCCATTGAAAATGCTAGCCATTGTGCTATGAATTGGATAGGGTCATTTGTGGATCGAAAACCGATAAATATGTGGCGGAGGTCGTGATTTACTCCAATTACTACACCAATTGTTCTCTGAAAATTGTGATTTTTTCTTTTTCAATTTTTTTTTCAAGAAATACTCGTCTTCGAAACAATACACCTTGAAAATCAACTTATCCTATCCAACTTTCCGGAGAATGTTCAACTTTTATTGAGCAGGTTTATTACTAACATTGCATGCTGATCTACTTTCTCTCACTAACCTTTTCTAGTGTTGTGGGTACATTGAGTTCAGCCAGCACATGAATGTTCTCTGGTACTTTCATGAGACATGACATTGGACCACCGACAGGTGTATCTTCACTAACTCGATTTGCAGCATGAATGTAATGAGCAACTTCAATTCTGAACCTTGTAAATATTAGGTTAGTTTGAACCAAAACGGTAAAAACGGGTTTACACAACTCTTTTTCTAGATAAATTCAGTTCCTATCGTTTCGGTTCGAGCGGCAAGTGAATGGTAATATTACCTGTTGAACGTATCATTGAAAGTGGTCGGTAACACTCTCACAGGACAATTTACTTCATGTAAAACAGTTCTCCATGGATGGCACAAATATTTTGATGCGACACATTGAGATGTTTCCATGCACCATCTGCAAATGAAACATAAAAAACTTATTTTGGAAAATAGTATTTGATAGGAAAGGAACATACCTGCAACTAGTACCAATATCTTCCTTTCCTGCGCATGTTTCGCAAGAAAGAAATTTTTCACACCGTTGAAGATCCTGACACAGACTGTTTTCAATCCAGAAAGATACAAGAAATAGGATATAAATTAAGAAACAAATTGACATGGCTTTTGTTTTACTCACTAATGAGAAAACCGAGTGAATATGCCATGCATGAAAAGAAAACAGGTGGAGTGGAAATTCAGAGGTTTTTTGAGAGTTCCAGTTCACCTGTCTGTTAGTCTTTCTCAAAGAAAAAGGAACCTGAACATTGTACCCAGCAAAAAAAGGTAAGAAAAAACCAAGTGCAAGAATTTGAGTGGTATCGAGAAAAGAGAAATACAAAAGTTTAAAAAATTGAAAAAGTATCATTTCATTAACAAAAGAGCAGCTTGAAATGTAATTTCTGAAGGGTTGGAGTCATTCCATTTCTCAGAATTCAATTGAATATCCTAACTGCGTTTTTTTTGCAAACTGTTTTTTTATATAAAAACTAAAAGTTACATTTTATAGAGCCTCACTGAGCATCATGAAACAATTATACCGGAAGTTTGATTGCCATCCCCGTGCTTTTTACACTTTTCTCTCCCCGAATCCTTTTCCCTTTTTCAAAAATGGAGGTCATTTGCCTTACGGAAAGAAGAGTCGGGTAATAAATCACTTCGAAAACGGAAGGGAAGCATCTGCTGGAGGAAGAAAATTGGACACCGGGAAAAGGAAGCCAATTTCGGAAATAAATGGTCGTAGGTGACAGAACGAGAAATTGGGTCACGGTGGAGAGCTATTGTGAAACAAATTGACACCATCTCGTCACACTTGGGGCATCAATTTCCAGATTATCAAAAACTTGTCAAATAGGAAGTGAAACACCAAAGTTCAATTTGACTGTCAACACAGCAGAATTCCAAACAACCACTGCTTTTGAGAATGATTTATCCTGTCAGGTTCATACTTATAATTCGAAACATGCCGGATAAGAGTGATAATACAACAAGCACGCAGTTTTTCCATTTTTTTCCGAATCGAAAGATTTTTTGACAAGTTCATACCGACCAGTTTTTAAAACACAAAGGTTCAAATAGACAAATTGTGTCTGAACAAATCTGTCGGATTTTTGTAGTTCTTGTGAAGAAACTAATTGAAAGAGAACAAATTGTTGTTAGAATACAATTCCGTTCTGATTTCCGTTTTCCAGCGTCGAAAAAAATCATTCTCAAACATCAGGAAGAGTTTTTGCTAAATAAAATAAGTGATAAAGATGATGATGGTTGCAAAAAAACCAATACTGAAATTGTGAAAAGTCGGAGAAGATCAGAATGATTTTTCGAAAAAATTTCGTACAGTTCTAAAGTCTTGAAGTGTATCTTTGCCATCCTCTCACATTCGTTTCCAATTTGTCATTGAATGTTCATAATAACTTCAAGTTTTGTTTCACATTGATATTCTTGGGATAACTTTTGAGCTTTCTCCAGTTTCAGATCGGATACAAAGTCAAAAGTAAAAAGTGTTCAGGAAACATACATTCTTCTTTTGAAACTATTAGAAAATATGCATTTCTCTATGGAAATGCAGTAACCACTTCAGACTTTTTATTTCACTTTGGTTCGCGCGTGACGTTGTCTAGGTGATCGTTTCGT
>GL379837.1:197904-225606 GCA_000143925.2 Caenorhabditis brenneri | reverse complement strand
ATAGTATTTTAGTGTGAGAAGATCAAGGAAGTGTTTCGTACATGCACCCGCGGATTTGAAGCCAAGGTTATCAACCTTGTCTGTTATGCACTTTTCCAAATTGCCGTGGATTTCACTGTTTTCCAGTTTATGGTTCGTTACTGGATCAGCGAGTGGACCGGAACTGCTGAGGTGAGATAACCAGGACAGACAGAGCTGTAAAATTATTACGAGTTGTGTGGAACACTTCGATGTTTTCATTCTGAATTGTTGAAATGAAAATTTAAATTCAATTGAGTCGATAGAAGTTGTTTTCTGAAGCATTGTAACTTTTTAGGGACTCGACATGGCACAGGAAATTGTGCCAACATTCTTCAACGTCATCTGCCTTGCACTCATCTCCTCGTTCACTCTTACCGGATCTATCCTAGCTGTCTACTACGATAGAAAGGGAACGGTTCTTCTGTTCTTATCACAGATAGCTTCCATCGTTTTTGCCGTTGTTTACTTCTCTGTTCCATTGGCTTCCCACACTGTCAATGAATACTGTAACTACGATGCTTCTCTCGATTCAAACGCCTTCTATGGAATCTTCATCTGGGTCACTTGCTTGTTCAAATGCTTTGGATATTTCCTTCCAATCTTCATGGTTCTCTGGTTCATCTACTGCACTATCGCCATTGGAATAGTTCTTTCGGGGCATCACGTAATAAATAAATTTAGAACCATGTTTATCAAAACTATTTTTAAGGTCTTTGCTAACCAGCCCAACTTCAACAGAACTGGATTTGAACTCATTTCCACCGATGAGCAAGAGGAAATAGTGAGTGACAAAAATAGGAGTAATTAGAACCAGTAGTATTGAAAAAGGGCTATACAGTTTTAAACTAACTGGGTTCAACGCTCTCGAACGAGAAAAGAAATGAAAAATTATTTGTTTCAGTTGGCATAATTTCATCCTACTTCATGAATGGCACCGGAACACTGAACTCTCTTTTCACCCAAATATCCACCAATTACACACTCCAACATTCCATTTGTACTTTTTCGAAGGGAAGCCTCTCGAACTTTTTTCTTCATATTTTCTTGACTCACACACTAAACCAAACTAATCCTACTATCAGAAATTCTAAGCATTTGTTCAGAATTTCATTCATGTGTCTGATTTTGTGTTTTTCTTCCACCTTCTATCCTACCTGGAAGTTCTCCATCCTCCCCATGCTCTTGTAATCAAAATGTCATCTCCCCACCGCTCTCTTTGCATTTTATCTTCAAAATTTTTTGAATACTTTGGATCTTGTTGACCTGTACTATTCCTAAGTATCATATAAAAACCAGTGAATTCAAAACTTAAAAGAGCATAATGTTGAATAAATATATTTCAAAAAATGCAAGCTTTGAACATTTTTAGTTGTGTGCACGGTTTCCTCTATGCGTTGATGACGTCCACCTCCGTGCAACGTACTGGGTAGGAGCGTGTTCCCGATGAGTAATCATGCACTTGAAAGTTAGTGATAATCTGAAAATATCAAACTTGACAATCTATTTTTTCATTTAGCATAAACAAACAAAGGAGACGCCTTCATAATTACACAAAGATGCTTTCCAAGTTTCGAAGCCAAATTGTGGTGCAACAATTTTGCAATTTGAGTTTCTTAATAAAAAGATATAAAAGCCCCTTCAAAAAAAAATAGAACATCCACAGTTGTGGTGAAACCCCTACCTATTTTCCCGAATCTCAACACACAAGACCAATACCAACTGCCGAAGATTTCGAGGAGAAATAGATATCGCTCTTGACCTACCCGTTGATGTTTACTCATTCATTGCGGTCAACAAGAAGAAATGGGAAAAACGAGAGACTACTGAGAAATGAGAGGTAGTGAAAAAATTGTGAAGGAAATTGATGATAACGTGATGGAAAAGACGTTTTTCGAAATTTGTTTCAGACTTTTCGAACAGATTTATAAATTAAGGTGATTTTTCAAGTGAATTGAAAATATTATCACAGTTCTGCACATCATTACTTCTCATATTCTCTATCGCTCTTTGAATTTCGTCAAATATTGGCTTAAAATGATGATTTGATATGCAATTACTTCTGGAAGTCAAATTTCAAATCAAAAAGTTCACGAATTTTCAATTTTTTGTTTCAATTTCATATTTGGCAATTCAATTCCGGGAATATGAGTGATTTGCGTTCAACATCCATCAACTTTCAAATCCTATTAATAATTTATTGTATGTAACTCCTGTTTGTGAAAAGATCAGCATCATTTTTCAAGTTTACAGCACTGATTTGATTGTTCCAATTTTCGCTTCTCCCAACAATTTGTGCAATACTCATCCTATCAGTTCACTTCAAAAATCGTAATTTTCGAATATGTCTAGTTGTGTGCAAGCACGCTCTATTGCACTTACGACAGCCTAAATAATAGTATAGGAAAAAAGGAGAGTATTCTGCTCTTTCTTCAATGTTTGCACTCTCGAATTTTCGAAATGGAAAAGGTTTTATCTGGCTCTCCCTCGTGATTTTGATACGGATTTTCTTTTTTCTGGATTTTTTAAACAGGTTTATTAGATTCCGAGCTTCACTTTTATCATTAAAAAATGCGTTTTTGTTGAAAACCAATCAAACATATGTTATTTTTTGCAGATAAATGCATCAACAACGACTGAACATGTACTGCAGACACAAACACTACGGATTGTCCACGAAAAATATTCGCGTGAGTTTTTCATTCGAATAAATCAAACCCAGGAGGCAAAATACAAGGCGAATTGCTGCCCGAATTTTTCATTTTTACTGGGTACAACTCGATACATTTTTGAACAACTCTTCACGACTGATTGGTGTGTGGTCTCTTCATTTTTTTTTCGATAAAGAACGCTGATGAATGCTTGTGAAAAACGAAAGCTGAAAAAAAATCAGTGAACTGGATGTATCTGATTTTTACCTGTTTTCAATTTCACATGGCATATCGGAATGTGAGAAATCACGGCTGCTTCTGCTTTTGAAGAGTACCAACGCCAGCACATATTGTCGAGTTCTAAATTTTCGATCAAACCCTATTGACAACATTTCTGTTATGGTACGAGTGATTTTCAGGCAACACCGCTCAACCACAGTGATCAAACAATCAGTTGAGAGCACAAAGTTCCAAAAACTCCTTCAACAACCAGCCGCTATGGATCAATCCGTCCCACCAGGAGACTTCCGAATACAGCCAAACTCCAAGATCGTCCTCAATGCTCCATCAACGTGATAAACTCATCTGCTTGTAGTATTGGATATGGTTTCGTGTCCATCAACATAAAGATTAGATATATCATGTAGAGTTCTTGATCCAAAGGAGGATGTTATTCATGCCGTTTTTTGCGATATTACCGTTCACGGACAAGGGGACATCAACAACGACCATATCACTGTTGAGTGGAACAACACTTTAGATGGATCCTCCAGGCAGTTCCGTCATGAATGGTTCAGGAAGACGGGATGGTCTGTCATAAGAACCTCCCGATTCAGTACAATTAATCAGATTGTTCCGAATAAAGAAAAGCCAACACAGCGGACAAAACTATGAGCAATAGGTTTCTCTGTGGAATCTTATCTTTGGCTACCATCGATACCAACTGATCCCGTATGCCTCCTCATCTGGTTCAACTGTCCTATCCAGTCTTGCTTTGCTGGATTGCTGCGACCAACATATTGATGGGTCACTCCAAGAGGCGGAACGAATTTTTTTTTTAATTTCTGGTCTGCATCATTATCGAAACTGATTTCTACAAAGCACCTCCAGTAACAAAGGATAGTCAATGAGCGAAAAAACATGTCTCAGAATGTGTGGGATTATTGAGGTAAGTGAATATATGTTTTATGGTTCTGCGAAGTCACTTTTTCTAGTGGAACAGCAAGCATTTTCATATTGAAACTGCTTCAAATCAAAACTGCCACTGATTGAAATGTCGTTCAATGTGTATCGCAACTCCAAACCATGTGATCGCATCTTCGTCATAGTTTTTAGAAGTGTGCTGATTGTGATAAGACAACAATGAAAAGTAGACAGAGAAAATTTACTGCTATTATGTTTGATTTACTTCAGTTTCGAAGTGACGATAACATTATCAAAAATGATAAAGAATACGCGTCCAGCGCTCGCTTATTGGACAGTGTGACCTCGCAAAAAGATAGTGGGTGTAATCGAACTTTCTATGTCAGAAAAAACTTGAAAAGGTCATCAAGTCTTACAATCAGGCGAAGACAGTACTTTTTGATATAAGAACTAGCAAAAAACTGAAAGATGATGTTGAGTATCAACATCAGCACTTCAAAAGTGTCAATCAGTTGAACTCCTTCATGTTTGAGGTTACACTATTGTCAATTGTGTTGACTGTGGTAGCTGAAGTAATTCTCTCAGCTGTCCAGTTAGCTTGACTGACATTTGTACCTCTACTTATAACAGTTTAGATATCGTCTTATGTTCTGATTGTTGTCTATACGATTCTCTTTCCATCACTTCACATTCATCCATGTATATTCTCATTTGCCACCCTTTCCCTGGAATTGGTATCGCATGGTTAGTTTGTAACAAAACACCCTTTTTCCCAGTCTTCTGTTCCCTTGAAATGTACACAAGAGGAAAAGGGTGCGAATTCCTCTCCGACACAAAATTGAAAAGGGAGAGAAAAAGAAGAGTCTCTCCCTCTGTCTCTTCAAATGTGAAAAGGGAGAAGGAGGAAGAAGAAAACGATTAGAAGAGAGAAAGAGTCTCTGTCTCATGGCAAGAAAGCGCTCCCCACGTTAAGATAGGAAGACACCCTTCTCTCTCCCTCCCCCTTCCTCTCTCTCTCTCCCTCTCTCTGTCCTTCTCTTCAATTTTCCAAAGTACAAAAGAAAATGAGAGAACGCAGTGTTTGAAGAAACGCCACTATTGAAAGAAAGGGTTGGACCGGAGAGAAAAACCTTTCTTCTTTTCCTTTTCTCTCTTTTAGTGGTGGTATGCACTGCAAAGGCCTTCCTTACTTCCCTTAACCCTCTCTCTCTGTTGAATTGCCTCCCATTTCGTCCACTTCTTTTTTTTCTTTTTGTTCTTTTCTATTCTTCATTTGGTTCATTGCTTCCCTTCTTTTCACAAGGCATACTATGATATCTATACAAAAGTTAGCAGCCATTTTTTTCATGTAGAAAACCACAATCTAATTACTGTAATCTCATATGATTAACATCATCTGAATCAGTTCTTTTTCACTCTTTACTCAATCCAATATGAAGGTGTTGAGAAGTTTTAACCAAAAATGAAACTTCAATTAGACAGCATCAAGTGCAACTCAATAAGAGGTTTTCTGAAAAGAATTTGAGATTTTTATCTTTGATTAAATTTTGGAACATTGACAAAATTATCAATCATTTTCAATAGTACTTTTGAAGCAGTACTAGAAAGTTCCATAAAATAATTCATATTTCATCCAGATTTCTGGCAGGCACAGAAATTTTGAAAAAAATTGGATTTCAACCTTGAGAACAGGTTTTAGAAAAGCTTAGCCATGATGCCTTTTTTCACAGTAGATTCCCTGATTTTCGAATGGAAGACAAAGTAACTCGACCCATTAAACTGAGATCTAGTGTTCATTGTTCAGCATATAGCCATGATTTTGAATTTTTATCGAATAGTTCAGATTGAACAAAAAGTCTCCTGTAGGTCTCATCTTTCTGAAATTGAAAAATATCGTTTTGTCTCAATGCATTTTGTCTGCTTCCGTCTATTGCTGATTGTTCCTCCTCTTTATCTGTGGGGGCGTCCAAAACTTTAACCACAGACTATTAGAAAACGTTTTATTTTTTCAGTTGATTCCTCTGCTTTCAATTTGATTGAGCTGGCTGAAAAAATGAAGCAAAAGTCCCATGTTCGTCGTACACACTACGGAGAGCTGAACAAGTTGGTTTGGAACTATTTCAAGCAGTGCCAATCAAATGGAATTGTTGTGAATGGAAAGCATTTGCGAGATCAAGCACTCAAATTTGCAAGACAGTTGGGTAAGTATTGTGGGAAAATAGTGGCTGGAAGCTTGGGTTTTGTTAGAAAATGCAAGTAGTAAAGTTCTTGTGAATATGAATTTGAAAACACCCAGGCTGAAACAAATGAAATGGGTATTCTTTTTCAGAGAAATTTTTTTCAGTAATGAGTGAATTTAGACATAAAAAAGATATCAGCTGAAAGTGGAATGTTGTTTATATCTAGGGGAATTTTATTGGTTCAATTATCTTGTCTTTGCTCCAATGCTTCTTCCACTTAGAGTTCAGTTTTTTGAGAGCCGCTATGAAAAAATATCCGAACCTGTTTTTCCTCAACGTCTGTTGGAGGAAGAGATAAGAGCGCAGTAACAGTTGACACTGCAGTCAGGACGCATGTAATAAATCATTTTCTAGAACAGAGAACCAGAAAAAAAGGGATAGAGATAAGTCGGAAAGAAATCCTAGTGGACTTCATGATTCAAAAAATAACTGGGAAATGCTGTTTAAAAAATTCAGAGCGAAGTTTTTATTGAGTCAGAAGGTTCTTTTTTGAAACAATCATTAGTTAACTTTCTAAATTTCATATCTTGCGATGAATTTCTCTCAAAATCAAATGTTGTGGCTATTCCGCAAGAAAAACAGTTGATGATAGACTCCGAAAATCCCACCATTTAAGTTTTTCCAAAAAAGTCGCTCGTATTAATTCACATCCCAATTCAAAACAAAAACTATTTACAGGTCTTGATGCCTTCCGCGGATCCGAAGGATGGCTCGATGCTTTCAAACGTCGTCATCAAATTGAACTCAAAACCATGACCGGATATCCAGTTTGCTACGACGAAGACGGAGTGTTCGAAAACATTGAAATGGATCAACACCTCCAAAACACTCAACATCAAAATGTACAATTCTTCAATAACAGCGTTGCAAGTGCACCAGAAGAATTCGCCTCCTCGTTCTTCAACTCTCTGAACGGATTCCAGCAACAACCGATTCTGCCACCACAGCAACCGGAGTCAGCTGCATCTTTGATCCCACTGCGAACAATGATCAATTCAATGATCTCAAATCCTACAACTGCACCTCTTTTTATGGATTCTGCTGTGACAGGTATTCACAACTTGCCGTCAACATCCAACGAACCTCAAGAAGCTCCAAATCGTCCAAGCTTGACTTTGGATGAGATTGGGAGCAGAAATCAAGAGACGATCCAAGCAGTCTTGAAAAGCTGCCAGATAAAAATTGAAGACAAGGATGTCAACTTCGCACTGAACACTTTGCGCACATACATCCTGACTACAGTGCCAGATGCAATGGGGTTGCTGGTTCAACTTCAAGAGATGCTGGCAACAGTGACGCCTGGAATCAAAGAGGTGAGATTTCTGGAATTTTCGAAATATTAAAAAATCTAAACATTTGTTTGAATTTGTTTGAAGTTTTTTTGTTCACAGTGTCCGAATCGGGAAACATGAAAAATTTTATTATAAAAAAATTTGAAGAATATAATGAGAACTATGAAATCCGAAAAGTGTCTTATCATTTTGAAACAGCAGATTTTCCGATTTTTCGCCGTATGGACGCAGTTTTGAAGGTGTACTTCTGAAAATATGGGTCCGGGGGTTTTTCGAAACAAGAAACACATTGATCTTTTTTTTTACCAAAACTTCAAAGTCTCCCAATCTCGCATTGTTAGGGGGGGTGTCTTATATATATGACGCGCACTATAGAATTGAGACACAGTATGCCTACTTACATTATCAACTCGTCTTCGTAATTGAGTAATTTAACAATAGGAGGTTTTAAACGGACTCGATAGCTTTTGAGATTGTCTCTCAATTGAAATTTGACGTTAACCGCGTAAAACCAGTAGCATGTTAACCCAGAGTTTGAAAATCAATCAGGATACAAAATGATCTTCATTCTATTGGACACCACGTACATGTAGGTGCGAATTTTACCAAGAAATGTAGCATTCTAAAGAATCTTTGCTAATTAGGGCTTGTTTCAGACTGAAAACGCCGTGTCTTCATCATCTTGATCATCACCGCTTCTTTACTTCACCGGGCATTTTATGGAACACTCTCAAAACATTTGATCAGTTTTTCGTTGTTCTCATCATCCAGTGAACTCTTTTCACCCGTGACAGAGTCTTGATATGTTTTCTTATACCACTAACATTTTTTATGCGGGTCTCACATTTACTTCATTTGAAGATTGGTCTTTAACAGATCTGCCAAACGTTTTCTAAGTATGTTACGCTTCTGAATCAGTTTTTTCTTGTTTTAAAAGTTCAATCTTAATTGTGCTATTCACCAAAACTGTATTTTCTCTTATTATTTCGAATGACATGTTTATCGAAAAAATGAGCAATTTCTTTTTTTTTTTGTTTCGAGCAACTGAACATGATTTACTTCGATAAAGTGAGTTTTTAATAATCAAGATCTGATTTTTTTCAAGTAAATAATGTGAAAAAAGTCAAATGAAAAGTTTGAGTTCTCCCAATTAGAATTCTCAAAGTTTTTCGAACAGAGTAAGTTTCTACCACGCATCCATGAAAAAGGACGTCGTTCTCATTTATACAGGAGCCACAATTATAGGTGCATCGAATTTGTGGCGTAACTCAACTCAAACTGGTTCAATATTCACGAGAATCGGTCAGTTTTATCATTAAGTAGTCTTAATTATTCCCAATTATTACTCCAAGAGCAATGAGACTTTTGGATGACTTTCAGGCTGAAAGATTCTCCCCGTTTGAAACGGTTATAGCACGCAGGCATTTCTAAATTCCAGAGTTCAAAAAATTTTTCGGATGATTGCATAGACTTGAAAATTCATTTCTGGTTCGACCAATTATCTACCAAGACGTCATTAAGTTTACTAGAGGATCACGATAAGAACAGTTTCAAAAATGTGCAACGTAGCATCGCCACCACATAGAGAATATATAACGTTTTGGAACAACCATAGGGCTATTTACAGCGTTGCCGATTTAATTCCAAACTTGTACACCTATGATCACCCTGTATTATATGAAGCAGGAAATTCGGAACTTTTTTTTATTGGACATTTAATATGATGAAAAACTGGAATAATGGTCATCTGATATAGTCTTCTGCACTATCACACATGCTGGTTTTAACTTTTTCTCCGAAGGAAACACATTAATTATCAGTAACTCCTTCTGAAGCGAGACATTCTATACTTTCCAGAAGAAAATTCAGTTCTTGTCCAATTGCAGGCGTTCAATTAGCTGACGTACAACAGTTTTAGTTTTAGTTTGATACCTAATATCTCTAGGATACAAACTTGTATTTCAACATCATAACACAAAAGATTCCGTCTGTTACGGATCTTTTTTCACTTCCTTATTTTTCAATCGGGATGTTTGTGTTTCTGCAAAAAACACGGAAAAATATTGACATCCTATTAAAAAGCCCATTTGCACGATAGAATCTCATGTCTTCGGCCTTTGCCCGATGTTTAGACTTCCCGAAAAAAATAAATTGGAATTCCCATAGCAATCATTTCTTTATTCCTTCGGCGGGCTCTTCATTTCATTCGGAAGATTTTTTCATTCGGAAGACATCTCGAACTTCTTCTTTCGACATGGTCTTCCTTATAGGATGGCTCACTTTTCTCTATTGGATACCGAAAATCGGGGTAAGTTCTATGAACAAAAAGAAATCCTGAACTTTGTTTCTGAAAAGATTCGGAGATACCAAACTAGAAAGTCTCTGACCATTTCAGAAGTGCGAACAAGTTTTATCAGTGTTCTGGGGGAAGCCAACAAACTTCTCCGCAAGTGGCTCCTACAGAATTCAGGCAAATTCTTGGGTAGATTGTTACGGGGATTGTCTTAAGTCTGCTTACTGTGTTTTGGCAGCAGGAAACGATAATGAGTGTGTGCTTCATGACTATCAAACAGTCTTCGAAGTAGCACAGTTGGATGAGACATCCGGATTGAAAGTGGCAATGAGGGTGAAGGGATTAAATACTTTTACCAGACATCGAACTTTTTTTTAGATTAATGAAACAACTTGCCCTGTTGTGATTTCTGAAAAAACTTCATACTTCACAGTTTCGGACCCTACCTATCCATACACCACTTTTGATTACTCTTACACATATTCTATGGTTGGACTTTGGACGTTTTCTTACAATGGTAAATATTGGTTTTCTCATAAATTCCTATCTAGTTTTTATTACAGTGACCCGTTCGTGCCCACCTGACTGGACAATGTATTCTCGACCACTTTCTGATTACTGTTTGAAACTCTTCGGAAACCCTACAACTACTTATAAACAATCACAAGCAACAGATTATTGTGATGATCAAAATGCTACTCTGGCAGGGCTCGAAACCATCAAAGAAAGAGACGACATGACAGGTAAATTAGCAATTGTGGAAAATGATTCTGACCTAAATCTCAGCTCTCGGTCGAGCAATCAACTTGCAAGATGCTCGCGGCTTGGTGTTTTCTGGATTTTGGGTTTCTGGTGTTCGAAAATCATCATGTTCAACCTTGGCTCAAGTGGCAACAGCGGCTTGTAACTCTACAAAAGTGAGTTTAATGGATTTTCGCTAAATATCACTCATTTTCATAATTACAGGCATTTGAATTATCGGATAAGTATATTACAAATCTCTCTGGCTACATTTGGGCACCTTCTAATCCCGATGGAGTCTCTGCAACCGGACCTTATCAAGATTGCATCATGCTTCGGACACAGACTAATGGTACCACTTTGCTGGGAATGATTGATGATGTTCAGTGAGTTTGCAAGTTAACCGCGTTTACATTTATATTATCTTTTCAGATGCACTTATTCTACTGGGAGTCAGTTCGATATTCATGGATACGTCTGTGGAAAAGTTCCTGGAATCTAATTCTTTCCTTTTATGTTACTGATATTCATTTGAATGAACCATATTGACTGCGAATGAAAAAAAATTGATGATAAAATAAAATTCATTGTGTTTATCTTTGTTAATGAAAAATGTGTTCAGCAAAAATATTCGTTCCAAACGGCATAATAGCAAACCAGTGGAATGAACTACTTCCGAAAAGAAATAGAATAAAATACTGGTTTACATAAAAATATGTACTAAAACGGAAAAAAAATTATTTGATGGATACAATTAGAGGGATAATGCAGTTACTCGATGAATCGACATGTGAAAGATATAACCGGATGTAAACATAGGTCTATTTAACTCATAGAAATAATGGCCCTGTGTCCAAAAATGGCTCTGAGTCTGGTAAACGCTTATCATTGAATATATTTTCTGTATCTGAACAGTTTTGTACTAAATCAGTCACATGGTCAAGAGTTACCAAGTGCGTCGAATTCCATATGATTTGAAGCACGGACTACTGAAAAACAATTTACTTCTTTATGTTTTTCATGCAGTGTCACACTGAACTTGAGAGAGAAGGAGGCTGCAGTATCCTGAGAAAGGCATGATATCTGAAAAGCCTAATGTTATCAAGAATCAATATTTTGACTGTGTCCAGTACGGTAATTTTTTTGGTTCATCTACATTCCCTTAATTTCTGGACGACTTTTCATTCTTCAATTGTGCAAGAGAAAAATGAAAAGAAAATTTTCTAGTCATTTGACTTAAAACCAGTAATATGTTCCCTTATACAGCTAAATGTTCAACCTTCAAATCAGTTCAACTGAATAACATATTGCACATGTTGGTATTTTTTAGAAAAATGGGTGTTTTTTGAACAGCATACCTGAACAGGTAGACGATCACGCTTTATCGTTACGGCGGATCATCTACTACTGCCCGGTTCGGTGTCTTCAAAACTAATCATAATGAAATACGCATGCATGGAAAACTTACAGAACCGGAAAAATTTGTTCCTGGAAAATTCTACATTTCTGATTCTCAAAAACCATGATATGCAACACGTTTGAAATCCATGACTCCGCAGAATGTTGTAGTGGTCAGACGAAGCAGTTCCAAAAGTTGATTGAATCACGAGTTGTCTCCAGCTGCACAGTACGTCCCAGCTCGAATTTCTCCAGTCACTCCTTTTCATAGAAAAATGCAAAACTTTGTTCACGGCCGTTTACCAATATGCGAATACCTTCCATTTCAACTAGGAAACGTATTGGACATGCTGGTACTTGTTTCAGAAATGGGTGTTTTTTGAACAGCATACCTGAACAGGTAGACGATCACGCTTTATCGTTACGGCGGATCATCTAATACTGTCCGGTGTGGTGTTCTCAAAACTAGTTTCTAATAAAAAACGCATGCATGAAACAACTCACACAATCCGAAAAATCTGTTCCTGGAAAAAAATTCTACACTCCTAATTCTCAAAAAGCAGATTGACAAGAACGTTCGGAATCCATGACAAGTTCTCCGCAAAAAATAGTAGTTGTCGTCTCCAGCAGTAGTTACAAGAGTTGTTTGAATCACGGGGTGTCTCCAAGCGCACAGTATGTGAATCCGAGTTTAGGCACTCCAGGAAGAAAGATACGGTATGAGCCATCGAAAAAGGTGATGACTAGATGGTTCTGAATTCAACATGCATATACATAACGATTGAGATAAAGAAAAACATTGCGGACATCACTGTTTTTTGCAATGTGCCGTATACACATATAAAAATATATTCTAATGTAACCAACAAAGTATCTAGAAAATAAAACAGATGAAGATGTCTCTTCTGTATGATCAGCGAGCCAATCGAGATTCGATGAGCATCGGCGCCTTCTTTAGTATGGGGCAACATAGATTGATTCCTGGTCTCAATGTCCTGATGATTGAAGAAGTAACTTGATGAGCATAGCCGCATTCTTCAGTATGTGTCTACACATATTTCAGAACTCCTGATAGCATTGTTCAATGTTTGAGATGGACCACAGAGAGGAATCATCCACTCCAACTTTCCCGGTTTGAAGTGACGCGTGGTGGATGAATGAACCTGAAAATTACAATAATTGTAGGCCAGCAAATTCAAGTTGAGTTAACAGATTTATCTAGAATATCTCCCCAAACCCACAAGTTTCATTTTTCTCGCACAACCGAGCTGTTATCAATCGTAGCAAACGAATGCTATTGCTGTCGCTGGTCCCGCCGGTCAGTATTCAGCAAACCCCTTGAAACAGTTTTCTGTTAGGTAAAATTTTCAGGGTTTTGCTACACTACTTGCGTGTTTACCAATGGATGCAATATTCTCTTGACTCTTTCATCAAATATTCACAGCTTTTGAAAATATCAAGTTTAATTATCCAAGTTATTGAATGATCACATCAACCAAACTATGCGCCGGTTACGAGTTTTCGCTATGGTCCGTGATCTTTTTGTACTGCCGCCAGCATCAGATTAATGTCAAGGAACAAAAGCATGCATGTCTATGTGCCGAGCCTTCCTCAACTGAATACCTTTCACATAGTTCCCTTCACTTTCATAAAAGTACACATGTCGTCTTGCGCGGAATGACCTGACGTTATCTATGTTGTTCATCTAAAGGTGGGTTCTCTTTTCCCTTCTATCCAGTAATTACTGATTACTGAACGAAGATTTTATTCTGATTTTTGCACAACGTTCGTGTTGTTCAATTTCAAAAATGACTAATATAAAACGTTCTCCGAGCTAAAACGCATCGAATCCATTAGGAACTTATATTATTTCACTGATCTGATAATATTGGTAGAGCAGTTCAGAGTTCTGACTCTGCTTATTGAAAAATGAATTGAAATCATCAGTTGCAGATTCATTTTAGACTGCCACTCCATCTGGATTTTATGCGAAAAAAATTTGAGCAGAGTTTCCCCTGGTATTTCAACATTTCTGTTTTTTTCTGAACTCAATGAATACTTACGGATAGATACTTGACTGGTTCCGGTCAGTTGTGATTGTCTTGGACCACATTTTGAGCGTTGAAGCCATGAATATTGAGCAGTGTTCAGTTGTAAATCTGAAAAAAGACGGTTTTGTGAAATTGCGGTCAAAAGTTCATGAAAAACGTTCAAACGATTCGTCTTATGTTCAGCAAATCATTGATTAATAGCTTACTGGTATAAAAACCAATTGAATAAATGCATTTTAAGCTTGGGAACTGAAAAACGCAATTCTACTCACCAAAAAGTCAATCAAAAACACGCGTTGCGGACGCGTACGCACGTGTAAGAGCAGGCAAATCGAGGAGACACAAAGAACGTGGCCGTCGTGGCCGTCGTGGCCGCCAAGCAGTGGACGAGCTATTTTAGTGGGAAAGTGCTCGTTATTCGACATCTCAAACACTTTTACAGCTTCTAAAGTTTATAAAACCTCTTATTTTTCTCTTAAAATTCTACAGAAAAGCATGCTCGGGAACTACCCAAACAAAAACAGCAATTTAATACATTATTCAGGCCTAACTTTCATACTTGCACGCATGGAATAATGGGACATTGATTATTTTATTCCTGCTGCGTATATATTTCCTAGACTACATGATCGTTTGAAATTTATTTTAGTTTTTTGTTTCTTTAGATTTTAATTCGAAGTATCTACCAGTGTAGAAAATAAGGATTGATCATTTCACTGTTGTTTCTTTTCCATGTAGCGTTGAATATGGATTTTTATTAACGAAAATGCACTGCTTTAGCTTTAAGGATGAGAAACTGTAGAAAAATTATATTTTTTCAGTCATTTTCAGCCATGTTGGCCCGATTCAAGTTTTTCAAGGCAAAACGAGACAAGAAATGATGTACACCGACTAGAATTATAGTTTATTGTCCTTTTTTTGCAATTTTCAACAGTAGTCCACTCTAATACTCACCATTTCTCTTTTTCTTTCATTTTTCTTTTTGTCTGCATGTTCGAGTTTTCCATATGTTCTTTGGCCCCTCTTATCCATTAATAATGCGCTCTTGCTACAAATCACAGAGAAGTTGTATCTCGACCACACAGCTATTGACAACTGCTTGCATAAACGTTCTAAAAAATTAACATATACGATTACATTGAACGTACTTTCTTTTCATTCCAACATGACATGTTAGCTGAAATTATGAGATGCTCTATGAGTAATGTCGGTTTTTTCAAAACCTGACATCTTTTGGAGAAAGATATGACTGTCTAAGTGTTTTTGAACATTTTCACTACGTTAGGATTACTGTAATACATACGAGTTCGAGCGACGAGAAAAAGAACGATAAATTCTGTTCATCTTTTTCAATTTTGATTTGGGTTAGGTATGTGAGAAAATTGAATATGAAAGTCCATCAAACGTTGAGGCACACCTCGAGTTTAGAGCTCTTTCGATAATTTCATTGAAACGAAAATTGGGGAATTGATATTGTTGGTATGACCATAAATATTCTTTTTTCACTATTGAGAAACGTCAACTCAAGGATCAGTTATGCTAACTTGAGAAAACTGATGTTATTCATAGAGCACACCAATAGCAACATTTCATATTCGAAATACGGCGTGGCGAAGCAGAAGCATTTCACAAAACTTTGAGCATGGACGCGACAAGAAACAAACGTTCGAGAGCGACCATGCAGCACCGTGTGCGGAGTTATTTAATTCTTTTTTGTTTTTTGTTGCACCTTATTTCGTTTTTCTATATTAGAACTTCTAGTTCACGCTTTGCAGAAAATGTTCACCTACTAAATTCACGGAATGAGCTAACGTACTTTTCCAGTTTCCGCAGAGTGACTGTACTTTAGTTAGCAATGCTTAGGTTATGGTGGCACTCTTTTGTGTGTGTGTTTTTTTGAAATTATCTTCATCATCACTTTTGATAATAAATACTCACTTTAACTATTCTCCTGTAACTCGGGCTTGTGTCGACTCCACTTGAATCAAACTTCACGATTGTTCAACGCAGAGAACTTCCTGCTTCCTGTTGTAGGTTTGTATTCTTATAGTGATGACATATTCTGAAAATGTTCCACATTTTGAAGTAGTAATTTTTCGTTTTCAAGGGTCACTAGGACTGTGATTAGGTGATACCAAAAACTTGTAATCTTTTAATTCAGCTAACATCAGCTTGGGCAGAGTTTCAACCAGTCAATATGTGGGACAGACATATTGCGATGCTCCAAGAAGAGACGGTGAAAGCAGATTATTGCATCAACCACCTGATTCTTCACGAAGTTTCAAAATAATTCAAATTTTCTTGTTTAATAATAGTTTTAGCATCTTGTTATTCAGAAACCATGTTATGGCGATCACTTTTATCTTTGAGATTCTTAATGTTTCATATAAATGGAGAGTGACAGATTTGGGTAGCCAGAACATTTTCTACTATATTTATCTTTTTTGATGAATCATACAGAATGTTAAATGTTACTACGTTTCGGACAGTGATAATTGTGAAAACTTACTATAGATGGGTACGAAGACGCGTTTCGTGACGTTCCTTTCTCTCAACATTCCGAATGAATTGCATTGTTGCTGAATCCATCCAATAAACAGGCAAAAATGCTGCGTAGAAAGACGAAAGCTTAGAAATTCCTTGTTGTGTGTAGTCAAAGCGAGCAGTACTGACTTTGGCTCAGAACCTGAGTTGAATTCATTTCTGGTTCTTTACTAGATGTAAAACGTCTGTTCACCTATAGTCAGTCCTCGGTATCTTGAATACTAGCAAATGGTTGATATCGACTGGGTGATGCTCTACTGCCCGTGGTAACGACATGAGTACGCCATGTTTTGTCCTCGATGTTCTCAGATTGATGGTGAATTTCACTTCGTCGTTTTTAATGTTATTCGAAATGATTGTCAGCTCCCTTCCACTCTTCGAAAAGCGATTGAGTCATGACTGCACGGTACTGAAGATGTTGCTATACAGATTGCAAAAATTCAACCCAAGAGCCATAGAATCTTATTGGAACAAAATCTGAAAAAGTGGATTAGTTTAGTTGAATGAAACTAAATAAACACTCACAGGGACCAAAATTTGATCATTGAAGACTAGTAGTCGTCGAAGAAAGTGCGTGTCGGATCTCTCGTGCCTTTCAAGTTTTGTAATTGAAAGCGATCAATTTCCGATTGTTGACCAAAACCAATATTGGTGTCTATTCAGCAATAGAATGGCAAATTATTGTTGAGTTGTTGTCTTGAAGATGAGGGAGACGTCACCGCAATCTATCCGAAAACTTGCCAAACGTACAAAGTCTTGCTCGAATCGTTATAACAACTGTGAAACATTGAATCTTCACAATGAGTTTAATGCTGGTTACAGAAGCATTACGAATCAAACTTTTGTTCTGCTGCTCTCAACATCATTCTCTTTTCCGGACTTGTCCTCTAAACTTTGTTGTTTGTTTGATCCGAAAAAAGTCGTTGTTCGGCATGGGAGATGCTTTCTGATTAGGCACTGTAGTAAGTGTATGGTCTTGCATTCATTCTGAAAAAAAATTTCATTCCATGTCTTTTCAACAGGCTAGAGAGTGATACACCATATTTTGCTTCGGTGGTTTCCTACTTTTTTTGAACATCTCTGAAACTAATGAAAATATTCCCACTCCCACAGTTCGAAAATTATTGCAGAGCATCCTTACGCGTAGAAAAGTGCGCTGTCGCAAAACAATACTAGTTTTTCGAATTGTGTCAACGGACACGATTATTGAAATTTTTTTCAAAATAAAGATAAAGTTTTCGTTTAGATAGCTACTAGATTCAAAGTTGTCAGAACAAAGTTAAACCTTTGCATATCATTTAGTTTGAATGAGTTATATTCAACTTTTGAAAGTACGAGTTTACAAATGGTGCTAACCATGTTTTTTCATTAGTTTCATTCAAACTAAACAAATGTTTTTTTCGGAAGACAAAACTTTGTTTCGTTTTTCTCAATTCTAACGAACCCGAATTCTTTCTCATCGGATTAACCAGACGGCGCGCACCCGGCACTCACTTTCCAATAATCTGGTGACGTGTCAATGTGTGCGACTGCTGTGTTCCGTTGTTGCCAAAAAAGGAGAAAAGAATGGTTGACCTTCCTCAGACAACCTCCAAACAGAGAGGCCAAGAGAATGGTCCATCCGCCTTCTGTGCGTGCAAACAGCCCTTGAAGGTGAAGACATACGGGCGGCCAGGAATACATTAGGGCTGAGGACTGCGAGAAGCATTTGGTGTGAGAATACCGCTGAAACGTTTTTGAATCAGAGATTCAATTTTGAAAATAATTTTGTTTTCAAGTTCACCCAACCTCATGATGTGAGTGTGTTCAAGACCGGGTTTTTTTCACTGCTTCGGTTCTTCCGTATTTCGAAATAAACAAAATTTTGCGAAGTTTTTGAAACCCGGAAGGACGCTGAAGTTTTTACGATATTAACGGCATTTAGCACAAGAGAAAAGAAAAGAAAAAACTTGAAGTGATCAAAAGACTACAGGAGCGGAATAAAATGAAGTAGTCTTTATAAAGTCGAATATAACGATTGACAAACGCTATAGAGAGAAAATAAGAAAAAGAGAAATAGCTCTCTTCTCGTTTCTCCCTTCTCCTTTTTTCACATGTTCTTTCTATCCTCATTAGGAAAACAAAGAACACAGTTGTTAAAAGTATGATATTTCTTCAAAAACGTTTGTGAAGAGAAAGCACACAAAGGCAAGCAGTTCAATTATGTATATGGTTCATTGAAACATTTATAATTTTTCGAAAGGAATCGATGAAATTCTTAATACTCATTATTGATATAACAAGCAGAAATAAGTGCTGATGATCAATTAGAAGCAGATCATTGCGGAAAACATTAGGCTTTCAAAAACAGAGCTGTCTACCACATCATTCAGTTTGAAATGACGAGAACAGAGAACTAGATACTCATCATTCTCAATACAAACCTGTCGTTTTTACCAAATCTTTGAAAATTATTTTAGTGGAACCTCGTATCCATGAAATCATAATGAGGGCAGCCATAATTTTGCAGAAATTTGGCGGCTTCTACATGCGTGGCGGTTTTGTGGTTACCGAGAGAATGGAGAAACACAGAACACATAGCCACTTACTGGAGAGGTCGAGAGAAGAAACCATATTTGTCCTCTGCACACACGGATTGGAGGTCGACATGTGTAGGCAACCGCAAATAAATGAGCGCAGAAACACTGGAGGAACATTAATTGTGGCTTTACGGGGATGGTGAGAAAAACAAGGCAATTATGGAAGAGGGAATTTTTGTGCTAGAGAGTTTTCTTGATATAATGAAAACTGAAAATTTGGTGAAGTATTCATATTCAAGTTCTTCTATATTCAAGGAATCAATGGCTGTTTGATGTGATTTTTTGTTCTGAAAGAAAAAATATCGCTATCGGCTAAGCATTCTTTCGTTGAATGCATGGTTCTATACGAAACTCGCAAGTCATGAACCCGTTCTCAATTTAACATTAAAAAAACTAACAATTTTTGTACTGAAGATGAACATTCCAGTAAATGTTCAAAAAAATTCACAACTGCAAAAGATAATGGAATCATTTCCAAATGAGGCCAGGATTTTTTGTGTCAATGAGCCAAACAGATATCACTCGTTGTTGTGGACTGGAGGACACATGAAGCCAACTATGTTAAGAAATATGAATCTCATTAATGGAATCAAACAATGAAGAAAACTCAACACTGGATGCTACAATCGACCATCAAAAATGGAAGGATCTTGAGCGATCGAATTCTTTCGGTGATCATTTTAACTGCTCAAAATAATAAGTTGTATTTACTTCTGTTTTATTTCAACACTATCAAATAATTTGTAATCGATGTTTATTTCAACAACATGGAACTATATGATTAAAAAAAAATAAATTCATCACAACTGGTAAAGCCCACTCACAACTTGCATCTCCTTTTTTCGATCCGTTTCAATATGAAAACTGAAAATATTCTGACCCAATTTATATCTAACCGTATTCTCTCATTTTGTTAGAATTCATTTTTTCCTTTTCTTCTTCAAACACCATCCTCTATGTTGTTCCCTTCTAATAGCTTTTTTTTAACATTCGTCATTTATTTGAGTTCCAACTACAGAAAATTTCAACCCCGTGTTTACTACATTTCTACAGTAAAATGCGTTTTCCCTTATTGTTAAAAGCTTTGCAAATAATATCAATGTTTAATTAAGATTTGTTACTTGTGGGCCTCACCTTCCATTACTTGAAAAATTAGAGGAATATAACAAATTCGTTCCTCAATAATATGAAGAAATCAGTTTTTTAAAAATTGTTTTTTGGGGTTTTTTGTGGAATAGGCATTGGTATGCCTTTTTTGTGATTCGGTCAATTGATTTTTTCATTAAATTAGTTATGTTATGCACATTTTTATTTTTCAGGTCACCATGTTGAAGTCAAGCAAAAACCGAGAAAGCAACCCAAAAGCTAAAGTAAGTGCGATTCTTTATAGAATTGATTGATATATAGAAATAATTGAATTTCGAATCTTCACTTTATGAATTATCGGAAAAAAGTTTTTCAAAGTCGTAAATACAAAGCTGTTTTTAAAAATGTTATGTACATTAGAATTTTTAGGAAAAAACAAGTGATTACAGACCACAAGAAATTAGGCAGGTTTGACAGCGTCATTTTCAAAAAACAGTAGTATTGTAATTGCAGGCACTTGTCGGGTTTTCTTGTTTATTTATCAAATATGTAGATCCCAATGAGCAAAATTGATATAATCCACCAGCCCTCTCAAATAGGTTTTTTCACTTGGAGAAATAGAAAACCCAATAATTTTCTGGGTCAAATGAAAAAAAGTCTCAATTAACAAAATACCGAAATTTTGAACGCACGTATTTGCCAAAAAGTTTCAGCAACAATTCTAACTTTTTCTAGGATCAGCAAAATAGCAATTTATCATACTGTTTTGAAAAAATCAGTTGGTTTTAAAGAGATTCGAGCTGCTAGCACATAAAAAGACGCGATTTTCTACATCCATGGTAGCTTAAGGTCAGGTCTATAATTTTCTCTACTCATACAATCTCTCATATTCACTTAAAACTGTTTTTTTTGGAATTTTTGACAACTACAATAGGATTGTTTTATCGAAATAAAGTAGCAGAGAATAATCAGCGTTCCCGCCATCAGTATGTATTTTATTATTGTTTATTTCAGCACAAGATCAAACCAACAGCAACAGACAATGAAAAACTTGTGGAACAAGCGAAACAGGTATGGTCCAAATTCTTTTTATGCACTGTTCAGATAAACTTCTAACTGTCTTGTGTAGCAGAGTTAAACTTGTTGTTTTTTAAGGAAAAATCAATTCGTTTTTAAATTAAGAAATCGAAAAAAAGCTGTTAAGAATAAAAACATTTGGCTAGAATTATATGTTTCGTTGTGTGTTTTTACAGATTGAAGAATTGAAATTGGCTGCTAACAGAAAAATGCTGGAGAAACGTGTCGTCGAGTTCCTCTATGGAAAAAAGCATAAAGCCAACACCTATACACCCATCTGCTTCTTGATAACCGCAACAGCGTTGCTATGCTGCGCTCCAGCTTGCCGAGAAAAGCGGATTGAATATAATTTCTGCGTTGAAACACTTGCCAAAAACATAAAAGAGCATATAGGAAGAGTCGGGCATAGATCGAAGTACGTGAAAAGACCTTCCTATAGTCGACATCGCTTGGTTTTTTTCGAGAAGGAATTCAATGAGTCAGTTTTCAGAAATTTCACTGTAACAATATAGGAGGATTTTCAGACCGCTCAATATATTCGGATTTGCGCAACTAGGAATCTGGTTGGAGCAGGCCAAAGAAAAAATGTATGTTGATTCTTTCTCAACTCAAATAATTAGTTTACAGAGGGAACTCAAAAAACTTTCCAAAATTTGACATGCTTTTATTAAATTAAAAAATCCAGCCTGAGAGGAGGAGTTAATAATGGCCCAGAACTTGAAAAAAGTAGAACATACAAAAATTCTGAAAGCAAATTTTGAATCGGAACTTAGAGCCAGGCGGTTCCATTTCAATCATCACAAAAAACATCCCGACTTCCTTCATGAAAAAATCAGACAAAGTTATTCACAATTGTGTTTTCCGATTACTTCTAAATATGATCTCTTTTTGCACAACACAAAGTCAGATATTTAATAACTTTGTCGATAATACATAGGTTTGTTTTCTTATTGTTGCAATGTTTTCAAATTGAATCACATTTTCAAAGCTTTCAATCCGTTCGTTTTACAATTTTTTACAATTGAACAATTTTCAGCACCAGAAACTTGGCTTCATCTGCTCCAATTCAACATGATCCCGGTTTGATTCTTGATTTGCAAATTGATGATCAGATTAATATTGACCAGAATAATGCCGCGGGAGCCGAGGATGATTCACATGGTTAGTTATTGTGGAACATTTAGCACTGTGAAATTGAAAAAAAAAACATTTCCAAACAACATTCTGTGGCTGTGAAAAAACACATTTGACCTCTTTTCAGATGGCGAGCTTGAAAATTCTGGTCAGATTGAGGCAATTGAGCATGATGATGTGATAATGATTGATATTGATCAAAACGGCAACGTGGAAGATGGGGATGATTCAGACGGTTAGTTATTGCGGAATGTTTAACACTGAAAAATTGGAAACCTAAATGATCCACTCGGAACTCTGGGGCCGAAAAAATGATTCATTTTCAACCTCTTTTCAGATAGCAAGCTTGATGATGAGGAGGTTGATATTGATCCGAACGACAACGTGGAAGATGGGGATGATTCAGACGGTTAGTTATTGCGGAATGTTTAACACTGAAAAATTGGAAACCAAAATGATCCACTCGGAACTCTGGGGCAGAAAAAATGATTCATTTTCAACCTCTTTTCAGATAGCGAGCTTGATGATGAGGAGGTTGATATTGATCCGAACGACAACGTGGAAGATGGGGATGATTCAGATGGTTAGTTATTGCGGAATGTTTAACACTGAAAAATTGGAAACCAAAATGATCCACTCGACACTCTGCGCAGAAAAAAAGATACATTTTTGACTTCTTTTCAGGTGGCGAGCTTGATGATGAGGAGGTGGATATCGAGTCAAATAGCACCGTGGAAGTTGAGTATGATTCAAATGGTTAGTTAATTTTTAGCACTGAAAATTGGAAACTAAAATGATCCACTCGACACTCTGGGTCGGAAAAAATGATACATTTTAAACTTTTTCAGATGACGAGCTTGGCGATGAGGAGATGGATATTGAATCAAATAGCACCGTAGAAGATGAGGATGTTTCAAATGGTTAGTTATTGCGGAATGTTTAGCACTGAAAATTGGAAACTAAAATGATCCACTCGGAACTCTGGAGCAGAAAAAATGATTCATTTTCAACCTCTTTTCAGATAGCGAGCTTGATAATGAGATAAAGGATGATATCAAGTCGAACGACAACGTGAAAGATGAGGATGGTTCAGATGGTTAGTTTTTCCGGAAATTTTTTCTGGATTTTTTGAGATCCACTAACATCGAACTGTAGTCATAAAACCCTTCAAAAGCGATAATATTATTTTTCAAATGAGAATTATTTCTGAACCATAGAGTAGTCGCCAGAGTGGAGTAAAGCTAGAAATATAGGAGTAAAGCTGAAAATATTGGACAAGGAATGCAGAATTTGACGAAAAATACATGGCTTGTGGAGTGGTAGCTTTCTTCTAAGTTTCAAAATCTGTTTTTGAAAAATGGTGTGTTTGATCATTGCAAATTCCAACCCCATACTTTGCTATAGTTGATTTTGACGGATTATATTTCCCTTGACATGATTGGGATATAACAGATTTTTTTATCTCTCTGAGCTTTTGTGAATAGCCGACGTCAATGCATTTTCTCAATTTGTGTGATAGCGGAGATAATTTTTTTAGTCGTATTACAATGTTGGTTTCGAATCCTCCGCGGCTGTTGTTTCAAAATAAGAGGAAGAATAGGGTTATTGACTATCAGGTGGTATTCAAAAAGTCCTGTTACGCTTAGAGCCGGAATTCGCACATTATTCTGTCGCCCCAACTGTTTTTAGTACGCTTGAAAATTAGTAATAAGAGATACAAAAAGGCTAACACACATCATCGACAAGTCTTCGACAGTTTTCAAAACTTGATATATTCCGAGCTCCAAAGTTAATTGTTTTCAGAAGCTCGGAGAACTGGAACCACCGGAGAACTGTCGGAAACTGACTCGTCGAGTGGAACTGAAGAAACGATTCATTGGCACACAATGGCCTGCTTGCACTCGTTGTTCACGAAAAATATTGAAAATCTCACGGATTCCCAGAAAGAAGAGTTCAATCGCATTTTCGAAGCGTTCCAGGAACCTGATCTCTCTGCCCGGATTGAGTTCCGACGGGATGTTTTGTTCGTGCAAATGAAAAATGTGATGGCACAACTGTTTGGATTGCAAGCAATGCTGGAGCCAGAAGCTGATTTACCGGATCATACTAAAATTCCATTGAAACAAGCAAGCAGAAGAAAAAAGACTAAGTGGACACGTCACAAAACCACATATCAGCCACAAGCGCGCACAATCGTTCCATATCTCCTCTATACCAGTGGTTTTAAAGATGGTGTTCTTGGCTTGACAGGAAAAGAAGTTGTTGAAAAAGCCTCCAGTTTTGTTCAAAATCGTAAAAACCCGATTTACGAAAGCGATAACTTCTGCTACGTTCCTTCGAAGAGGGGACCAAATGAAACCCCAAGCAAATTCTATGCCAGTCGCGGATTCAAACCATCAAAAACATATGGAACTCTTGAACCCGTGGTTGTTTTGGATATTGAGGACCCGGAACTTGAAACAAAAGCAACTTCCCTGAGTGCTTGCCTGATAACGAATTGCGACAAAAAAATCAAAACGGACGCTTTCACCATGGAGAAGCTGCTAAAGTTGTGTGGTGATAAGGAAATTACAACACTCCGACAAAGACCGCAACCCTGCACTCAAAATCTGAAACTGTACAGTACGAAACAGGATTTCATTGCAGAGGACATAGCAGAGGAACGGCTGCTGAGGGAGGTGTTGGAGAATCACGAATATGTTCATGAAGTGGCAATGAAGAGTGAGTAAAGAACTGGATAACAAATTAGGGGATAATTGCGGGGAAAATCCTTTCCTAAAACTAATAACCAGTGATATTGCAAACCTCAATTTTCTCATTTGCAGGTTTCGACGACTGCAAATCGTCCTCTCCCATTCAACACTCTGCTATTCTTAAAATGCAGAAAGCTCTTCGAGATGCTCAGTTGGAATTAAAGAAGAAAGAGGGAGAGTCGTATCCTCATGTATCGTATCCTTTTATCACTTTTGGCTCAAACATTGATATCGATGACGACGCAAGAGAACAAATGGATGCTATCAACCAACTTCCAGAATTCACTTTGCCAAACCGACGTCTGATGAAAGTTATAGAAGAGAAACTACCTGGAATAAACCAAGTGCAGGTGTATTGTAAAGGCCCCGGCTCCCGAACAGTGGCTCATTATGAAAATCAAGGAATCGGCTCTATCAATATTAATCTGGGCCCTGATGCATGTGTTTGGTACTGCATCTCAATGAAATATGCCGCCGATTTGGAGAAATTACTTTGTTCGAAAAATTGTGCCCTGTATCATTCAAAAATTTGGCCATCTGAGAACGAATTGAAGGATCATGGAATTTCTTATTCAAAGTTCCTACAGCAACCGGGAGAAATGGTTTTTGTGAACACAGGAACATATCACTGGGTCCAGTCGAATGGATTTGCCACCAATATATCCTGGAATATCTTATTGGATGACTGGACTCAACTTGTTTCGACCGCATTGTCCAATGATGACACAGCTGCTCACGGATACCACACAGTCCTTCCAGTGGAGAAATTTATTTGGAACATTGCGAAGGAGCAAAGAAACAGAGGAACAGAATTTGCTAAGGTAGCAAAGCAAATGCTTACATGGTGAGATTCACAAAACTATCCGAGATGAAGAGAAACTGATAATTTTAGCTCGCTTGCCCGGTGCAAAATGGAAATGGATATGGTTGTCGAAGCAGGCTGGGAAATTCTTGATGCCACTCAGTGTCCCTTCAATACCGAACAACCCAGCACGTGCTGCAGAAAGAAGAAAGTGTGCAGTTTAATTTGGCTTTTCAATATGATATTTTTTGAACACATACGTGAAAAAGAGTACAGGCGGCTGTGCTTCGATTGTGCCCTAGAGGCGGAAAATGTGAAGTGTTATCAAGTTCGAAAAATAGAAGATCTCATCACGATTTACGATAACTACGAGTGACCCTTTTTTCACTTCTGTTGATTTTTTTGTTATCAAACTAAATCATGTTAGCAGTTCAATAAATTACATTTTCAAATTTTGACTATCAACAATTATTGCTTCATAAATTAAAACTGCGCAGAATGGCAGAATTGTCATGTTACACAAAGTAATAATGTTCTTTCACACAAGGAAATAAAGCTGATGTCAAAGTTTTCAATATTCGAATTTTTCTCAGTTTTTTTTGACGTCTGTTACAGACAAATTCGTTTCGGCAGATGCTGGAACTGCATGTAGCTCCATGAAATTTTGGATTTAGACTTGGAAAATTATGCTCTTCAATGTCCTAGAAGGAATAGAGCCGATGTCCATGTTTTCAATATTTGAATTTTTCTCAGTTGGTTTTGACGTCTGTTACAGACAAATTCGTTTCGGCCGATGCTGAAACTGCACGTAGGTTCATGAAATTTTGGATTTAGACTTGGAAAATTATGCTCTTTAATGTCCTAGAAGGAATAGAGCCGATGTCCATGTTTTCAATATTTGAATTTTTCTCAGTTGGTTTTGACGTCTGTTACAGACAAATTCGTTTCGGCCGATGCTGAAACTGCACGTAGCTCCATGAAATTTTGGATTTAGACTTGGAAAACCATGGTCTATGATGTCCTAGAAGGAATAGAGCTGATGTCCATGTTTTCAATATTTGAATTTTTCTCAGTTGGTTTTGACGCCTGTTACAGACAAATTCGTTTCGGCCGATGCTGAAACTGCACGTAGGTTCATGAAATTTTGGATTTAGACTTGGAAAATTATGCTCTTTAATGTCCTAGAAGGAATAGAGCCGATGTCCATGTTTTCAATATTTGAATTTTTCTCAGTTGGTTTTGACGCCTGTTACAGACAAATTCGTTTCGGCCGATGCTGAAACTGCACGTAGGTTCATGAAATTTTGGATTTAGACTTGAAAAATTATGCTCTTTAATGTCCTAGAAGGAATAGAGCCGATGTCCATGTTTTCAATATTTGAATTTTTCTCAGTTGGTTTTGACGTCTGTTACAGACAAATTCGTTTCGGCCGATGCTGAAACTGCACGTAGCTCCATGAAATTTTGGATTTAGACTTGGAAAACCATGGTCTATGATGTCCTAGAAGGAATAGAGCTGATGTCCATGTTTTCAATATTTGAATTTTTCTCAGTTGGTTTTGACGCCTGTTACAGACAAATTCGTTTCGGCCGATGCTGAAACTGCACGTAGGTTCATGAAATTTTGGATTTAGACTTGGAAAATTATGCTCTTTAATGTCCTAGAAGGAATAGAGCCGATGTCCATGTTTTCAATATCTGAATTTTTCTCAGTTGGTTTTGACGCCTGTTACAGACAAATTCGTTTCGGCCGATGCTGAAACTGCACGTAGGTTCATGAAATTTTGGATTTAGACTTGGAAAATTATGCTCTTTAATGTCCTAGAAGGAATAGAGCCGATGTCCATGTTTTCAATATTTGAATTTTTCTCAGTTGGTTTTGACGTCTGTTACAGACAAA
>GL379837.1:164905-177856 GCA_000143925.2 Caenorhabditis brenneri | reverse complement strand
GCCGATGTCCATGTTTTCAATATTTGAATTTTTCTCAGTTGGTTTTGACGTCTGTTACAGACAAATTCGTTTCGGCCGATGCTGAAACTGCACGTAGGTTCATGAAATTTTGGATTTAGACTTGGAAAATTATGCTCTTTAATGTCCTAGAAGGAATAGAGCCGATGTCCATGTTTTCAATATTTGAATTTTTCTCAGTTGGTTTTGACGTCTGTTACAGACAAATTCGTTTCGGCCGATGCTGAAACTGCACGTAGGTTCATGACATTTTGGATTGCGACTTGGAAAATCATGGTCTATGATGTCCTAGAAGGAATAGAGCCGATGTCCATGTTTTCAATATTTGAATTTTTCTCAGTTGGTTTTGACGCCTGTTACAGACAAATTCGTTTCGGCCGATGCTGAAACTGCACGTAGGTTCATGAAATTTTGGATTTAGACTTGGAAAATTATGCTCTTTAATGTCCTAGAAGGAATAGAGCCGATGTCCATGTTTTCAATATTTGAATTTTTCTCAGTTGGTTTTGACGTCTGTTACAGACAAATTCGTTTCGGCCGATGCTGAAACTGCACGTAGGTTCATGAAATTTTGGATTTAGACTTGGAAAATTATGCTCTTTAATGTCCTAGAAGGAATAGAGCCGATGTCCATGTTTTCAATATTTGAATTTTTCTCAGTTGGTTTTGACGTCTGTTACAGACAAATTCGTTTCGGCCGATGCTGAAACTGCACGTAGCTCCATGAAATTTTGGATTTAGACTTGGAAAATCATGGTCTATGATGTCCTAGAAGGAATAGAGCCGATGTCCATGTTTTCAATATTTGAATTTTTCTCAGTTGGTTTTGACGTCTGTTACAGACAAATTCGTTTCGGCCGATGCTGAAACTGCACGTAGGTTCATGACATTTTGGATTGCGACTTGGAAAATTATGCTCTTTAATGTCCTAGAAGGAATAGAGCCGATGTCCATGTTTTCAGTATTTGAATTTTTCTCAGTTTTTTTTTGACGTCTGTTACAGACAAATTCGTTTCGGCCGATGCTGAAACTGCACGTAGGTTCATGAAATTTTGGATTGCGACTTGGAAAATCATGGTCTATGATGTCCTAGAAGGAATAGAGCCGATGTCCATGTTTTCAATATTTGAATTTTTCTCAGTTGGTTTTGACGCCTGTTACAGACAAATTCGTTTCGGCCGATGCTGAAACTGCACGTAGCTCCATGAAATTTTGGATTTAGACTTGGAAAACCATGGTCTATGATGTCCTAGAAGGAATAGAGCCGATGTCCATGTTTTCAATATTTGAATTTTTCTCAGTTGGTTTTGACGCCTGTTACAGACAAATTCGTTTCGGCCGATGCTGAAACTGCACGTAGGTTCATGAAATTTTGGATTTAGACTTGGAAAATTATGCTCTATAATGTCCTAGAAGGAATAGAGCCGATGTCCATTGCAGACGATCTCTGCTCTGCAAATATGAATCATTTCAACAGCTATTTCCGTTTCTTGTTTTTGACTATAAGATCGATTCAGAGAAAAACTCCTTAAACAAAATTTATAATGCATTAAAAACAAAAAGTGGAAAAAAATGGTATGAGATTAGTAACAAAAAACAATGCAACACATTTGCTACCAAAAGTTTCTAGTACACAAAAAATGCTTTGTAAGCGTGAAGAATAACATCTAGGGAGACTCTGGAACAATGCTAAAACGAAATGGTCAAGATTGTCATGAAAGTGCAAAACAAGAAAAAAAACAAGACACATAGAAAACTGGGATGGTTTGACAAATGGAAACCTGGTTAGCCAGATCTAGGATGGGCTAAGAACTCTTTTACACAAGGGTGTCTAATGCAGTCAATAGAAATTTTAAGTCAGAGCTAATAACGGCTTTCAAATGAAAGGAAAGTAAGAAGTAAGGAGGGAAGATGGAAGAGGGTCCGGAGCGATGAACTATTGATTTTAGATTGAATCGAAACGATAGACAGGGCATCTCAGCATTGTGCTTTCACAATCGGTGTCAACAGCTTGCAATACGAATCCCCGTTTTTCGAAGTATTGGATACCTTGATAAAATCTGATCTGAAAAACTGAGTTGTGATGGTTCACATAGTTACAATTCTTACCGGCATGTCGACGGAAACCGTCTGAGCACCAATTGCGTCTTTCACGCTCCAGACAAACTGCATCAGCGAATCGGCGAAACCATTTCTGAAATGAAAAACGAATGTTTGAAAGTTTTCTCAATGTTTCATTGTTTTTCAACACCCTCTGAGTATTATTAAGCAGCTAGCGATATAAGCCTGCTCTAAACATCCCATTGAAGAATACAGGCCTTCCCTATATTGAAGCTCAACTGTAGCCGAGGCTTAGCTTCCATGGCAGTGTTCACATTTTGCAAAATTGTCGACGACATTTTTTAAAGAAAAGTATGCTGTTCAAAAAACTCGCGTCATATGCTGGAATCACATCCAGGCCCCTTTCGCTATTCAATCTTGAACTAACCGAAACCCGTCAACCAAAAACATACTCACCCGCGATATCCTCTGATAATGCCAAACGACTTGATACACAAAGTGTTGTTGTTCACATGCGGGAAAAGTGTAACAACTCCAATGGCAACATCATTGAGGTAGGCTAATCGGAAACAACGGAAACGCCTGGCTTCTTGAATTTGTTTGATATACTTTCCAATATACAGGCCACAGAAAATCTGGTCTGTCACTTGGAGTAATACCTGAAAGTTTAACAAACTTTGATACTTTTTGAAACAAACTCCTGTCTAACAGCTAAACCGGCTGTTGCACTGTTTGTTTTCTGCACAGTGATCAAGAAACTTTTTACTAAAATGTCTTCTAAAACTCGAGAACATTGTTTGACTAACAAAGCTCATAGCTTAGAATCAGAAAACCATGCTTACCTGAATGTTCTCCGCATTTACTTCTTTCAAAACAACCACACTGGATGGAAGTTCGTAACAGTCGGGGTTTACATAAATCCGATTCTCTTCTGATGCTTTCTCTTTCATTTTCTTGTTTTTATTTCTTGTTTTGGAGGACATGCTTTCTTGTTTTGGAGGAGCAAGTTCGGCAGTTTCCGATTGTTGCACGGAGAGATTATGACCATCAACAACGCTTGCTGACGTGGCAACACTTCTCGAGTTGGACGCCTGGAAAAGTGTTCTTTATTTCGAGGTAGCAGATTTGCTCTATCAAGAAAAAAGAACGTTCCCACGTTCGATTTGCCTCTAGAATTTCTGTTGGCATTGCGACAGGCTGACTTCCGGTAAACGCGGAGATTTTTTTGAAATGATGTTTGGAATATCTGAGGAAGCACAAAAATTCTCATTTCAAAAAACTACTGACGCGCCGTTTGAATCATATTTTACGTTCCCAAATATTTTTGTACGTTCGCTCACCAAGACCGACACATGTGCAATAGGAAACTCCAAGGTCGCAAGTCTTCCATTCGATGTGTTATTTGAGCTTTGTTCTTGGATTAACTGAAACAACAATTGATTGGTGAGTAAGAAACAATTGCGCTCTGACCTTTTCGTTGTTTGGCTTGCAAACATTTTGCTCGAGATCCATGATATGGACTTGTTCCGTCAATGCACGAACCTCCTCTGTTGCTGTGGTGGCCGATGTCTCAATAGCGGAATCAACGGCGAACTGAACCGGAGCTGGGGATTCACTTGAAAATCTTTTGTCCTCCATGTTATGAGAGTTTAGATGACAACTCTTTGCGGCTGAAACAGAAAAAAATGAGATGTAAAAAAAACGGGAAAAAAATAACATGATTCAATTTGAATGGAGTTATAAAATACCGTTGGGAACAAAAAAAAACCAAGAAAATCAAATGTGAGTGATGAATCTTTGTCCTTGGTTACCCTTCATTTAGCTAAACGGAGTGTCGTTGTTTCTCTTCATGTCTGCGTATCCCACAACGGCGTACCCTCTCCCTCTCTTTCTTTTCTTAGGTGGTTGGCTGAACCCGCGAGATGTCGGCTGCATAGTCAGGGCCGCAATGACTTTTTTAACAGATGTGAATTCTGGAAAACAGTAAACTACATATGATGAAGTGGTTTCAAATTACATTCGATGCGTCTTTATTCTGAAAAATGAAAAGTAGTTTTTGAGATTTAACAACATTTATCAACCACTAGTAAGTTCCCATCTAGTGGTTTTTTGTTCAATTGAGGTATCCAAATCTGTGAACTATCTGGAAAATTCAGTTGAGAAATTAGCTTTTCAAAATGCAAGAGCTTCTTCAATCTGTGGAATGTGGAGTAGTTTTTGGGGACAGTGGTTGTGTTCTGCCCGAAACTTATTCATTCTGCAAGCTTCCAACCGATTCGGAGTATTAAGTTCCCATATTTTGGTCCGGAGAAAAAACAGAATGAGAACAGTTCTCCGAAAAGCAGACGTCCAACTTCATCGGACACAGCAAGAGCGGGTTTTTACCTTATCAACCTGTAATCAATGTTTGTTTCTTCTCATATAGATTTGGTCACTGAACAATTACGTCACAGTTACGTTGCTTTTCGTGTTCCTCAGGGATAATCCGACTATCAGATCAACTACTGAGCAAACTGTATCCGTTCATTGTCAAATTGACTCTGAACGGTGATTCAAGTTAGCTATAGTCAGTTTTTGAAACATATCGAACCTCTTTTATTCACTGTGAAAAATTTCGAAAGGAAAAGACGATTCTGAAAGACAATTCAACAACGTCATCAGTTTTCTTTGATTAATTATTATGCAAGCGGAACTGATATTCATGGCCTCGATTCTTGCAACAATGCCCACCATCCGAATTTCTTTGAAGTTTAAAAAGTGAAAACCGTAACACAAACATTTTACTGTTTTTCAGTATAAATGCCCTATTAAACCACAGCTGTAATGCATCAAATTCGGCTGACATTCAATGCGATTCCGAAAAAAATGTGACGAATTCAGCCACTAATCCATAGGAAGTCTGAAGAACGGACTCGGCAAACGCTTGAGAAGATTTTGTTAATCCTTGCAGCCAACAATTTGAACGACTAGTTTTTCAAGGAGCGCTGAAGACATGGACGCGTCTCTGATTCTAAGGTATGACGCTTTATTTGTGAAGTGATACAAAATTAGTTCAACTAGAAGAAAAACTGAAATTTCGGTGGCTGATAAAACGCTATAAAAAAGTACATTTCTTTGCAATGTTATTGTTTGAATGAAAAAAGATTAGACTGACTAACAGCAAAAAAATCCTCTGAGGTGAGATTTGGACACATTTTTCTAAAAACTTCTTTAAAAGGCATATGATGCATTTGGAACTCACAAGATTTCAGGTCTTGTTTGCGATGAAGATTGCCAATTTCTCAGAAACTTTGTAGAATGTGGTTTACATCATATGAGAATGAACTTCGCTTGAGACCCTCACCATGCGACGTCCGTGGTGAAGATTAACATATATACTTTCGAAAGCTTCAGATAAAGATATAATTCTTCCGTATTAGTATACCCCCACAAAAAATCTTTATTTAATCTCTTGTTTTCGTCAGTTTAGTGTTAGTGTCTCAAAAAGATTTACACGATGATAATGAAAAACAAAAACGAATGAGATTAAGGAAGAGAGAAAAGAGAATGAAGACTTATGAATCACGAGTGTCGAGGCGGGGTTTTGGAGAGCAGTATAAATATAATTCCCTTTGCTGAAATCATTATTCGTTATGCAATAACCAAATTTGACTTTGCTGTGTTTAAAGGTCTGCCTTCTTGATTTTCTTTAATTTATTCAACTGCTTTTTTCTATGGGTTTATCACGGGTGGTCCGCGGGTATGAAAGCTGGTTTTGAATTGGAACGATTTTTTATTGGAACAATTCTCAACTAAAATGTAAGTTCGAAAAGTCATTTTACGATTTCAAGCTATTCATTTTCTTAAGTACTTGTATGAACTTTCTGTTCAAGTCACGCATGTTGTGAATTTTGTTGAACACTTTTTTTCCAGACGGTATTTTGGAAGAGGAAGGTATTATCGAATCTGCACACTGGGGATGACTGACAATTATAATTTTTTTAGTTTTTTTTTAGCAAAAAGAATAAATGTTTGATTAGTGTGTTTGAAGTTTTTATTATCAATATAGACAAAAGTTTAACACGATCTAAAAACAAAAAGGAAGCCAGAAATGGAGGAAGAACGAAAACTTGTTAACATAATTTTCTATGTAAGCTTCGTGTAAAAATAAGAAATTTCTGTTGGTGTGTTCAAGACGACCACATTTTATACTTTCTCGAATAAAATTTAGAAACATATGCATACCCTTTATTGGAGGTTCAAATCAGATGGTTGGTGTGGTATCCATGTACTTTTCTTTCGTTTTGCCAATGGATTTCAAGGACTTACTGGATATGGGAAATATTGATAGCATCTGACGATTCATGATCAGATTGTAAACCATTTTTTTTTAACCATTTGAGCAATAAGACGAATTGTCTTCTGATAGAGTCTGTGGACCCACATGCTAATTTTTTTCTTATAAAGGACTTAATCCATTAAAAAAGGGGAAAAAGGTATAAAATTTTATGGTATACTGTTCACGTCATGCTGAAGAAGTCAATTGTCAAATATGATTAGATGTTTTTTGATCACGATTGATGTGAAACTTTACAGTTCATACATGTTTGAAACCTGTGAAGATTTTCCTGATATCATTCACTGGAGAAAACGATACCATGCAAAGATTTGGGCAGGTGTCAAACCCATTCATTCAAAACAATATGTAATAGGCGAAGTTCAAATAAACCAGTACTTCCCCCTTTTAGGATCAACAAGCTAGTAGTGCCTCTTCAATAGAACAAGGTTTATAGGTCAATAGGCTGTTTTCGGGTAATGTGTTACTTCACTGAAAAATCCGATCGGTAAAACAGTATCAAACAAAGAAACTAACTTTGAAGAAACATTAATTAATGCTGTTCTATGCTATTGAAAATCTAGATATTTGAAACTTTTGTCTTCTCCTTCTTCTTTTTGATGTCTGTTTTCATATAAAGTCATCTTCAGACCAAGTTTTTCTTCGTTTTTCTTTCAACAAGAATGTCTACTGTGAATAAAAACTTTTCTACTGCGGCAGTTCAGTAATAAAACATCTAAAACATAAAAATTTTATGTCAGGATGAAATCTCTGTTTTGTCCCGTTTTTTCATATTTTGTTGTTTTCAATCTTTTATTTCCAATTTTTACTACTTTTCTTTTATTAAAGCTGTGTAGAATTTCAAATTAGGTTTGTTTTTTTTTGGTGAATATGAGAACACATTCTTTGTTAACACTTATTTATTTCTCAAATTAAGATGAGAACACGAAGGAGAGTGACTGGAAAAATTTCGACGGATCGGAATGGTCAAACCAATATATACGTGACTGTAAAAGTGGGTTTAAAGTTGTTATTTTAGCATTAGACTTGGAGGAAGACACGATGTAATCAAGCAGCGGAACAAAGGGCGTGGCACTGATTCTCCATACACTTTCGCATCATTGATAAAGCGAACATTGCTTCCGCATCGTTGCGCTCTCCTGGTGTATTGCCAAAATACTTTGTGGTCATCTGAAAAAATAGACAATGACGTCAATGCACGAATGAAAACAACCAAGATCATGACATAAACATGGAAGCTTTATCCATAATACTAGTTTTCTATTCTCACCTGCGCGATTCCCACCCAGCATGACCTTCGGCAACAAAAGCACGGTTGTACTGCTTGTTGCTGAACCGAGCATGTGATCGGCAAGAAGAACGATCCTGAATCTCCTGAAAAAAGTTCTATACTTGATTTAGTCTCATTATGTTAAGTTGAATTTTTCAGTTACATAAAACAACAAACCTTGAGAAGCCACAAAGGCAAATACTGCAATGAAGAGTGCAAACTTGATGAAAGAGAACATGTTAGAAATCGAACCAAATCAAGAGTTTTGGTTGAAGTAGTAAATGAGACCAAGAAGTTGTGAGCCAAAAGACAATCTTTCTCACAAACTCCGCCCACTTTCGGATCGAGCATAACAAATTTTTACGACGAAACGGTCGTTTGTCCGCTTTTATGGGCACGTTGAAAGACTACACAGAGCTTGGAGAAGCTGGAAAAAACTGGGTGGTTATAAAAAGCGAGATTGACATTCCAGCTGGATTTTTGAACATAATTGTCTATAATATTGGAATGCCAGAAACCAAATGAATTGAATCGTGTTATTTAGAATTCTGGATCGTTGTCATTCCACTGTAAAACAAAACAGATTATGTTGAGTTTTGTCAGAAAGGCAATAAACAGCTCATTCCGTAATCCCTCAGAAAGTTACCGTAAATGCATAAAACTGATGGAAAAGTATACTAAGCCTGAAATTTCGTTTCTCATACATTCCACCCGCCCTCAATTTTTCCCAAAGGTATGTTGCTCCTCTTTCAAATCATTGATGTTATCAAATGGATGAAGAGAAAATGCAGTCACTGGATGTTTGGCGGAGTGCCATGGAGTTTTCCGAATCTGACAGTGCCAACATCTGGTGCTCATAAAGTGTGACCAATAGTGCCGCAGTAGACCTTTTTTGCGCAAACGAGTATATGGAAGAAACACAATAAATTTCTGAAAGATTCATAGAAAATTTGTTCTAAACTTGAGAAGTAGACCAATATTTTTGAGCGCTTTTGAATACGCTTCTTCCAACAACTTTCTGATGATTTTTCTTCTTGTGGAGATTGTTCTGTTATATTCAATTCCAAACATCCTAGTCAAACATGTTTTGTTTTCATGTTTCAGAGTGGACAATAAAAAATCAACACATTTTTTCAATACGAATTATGATCGCCGCGTTGAGTAGGTTCAATAATTCAATATGTTTTTTTCGTTGAAATGTTTACGTTTTCTATAACTCTAGCTGTTTGACATTTTTCAGAAATAATTAAAAATTGCTCTGTCGAGTAAATAAATTCTTGAGCTACAATTTCCACATGCTGGGCATAGAAAAAGTGTACTTCTCATTAATTGTTCGAAACTGTGAGAAAGGGATTGTCAAACTAAAAACAAAAGAGCATGGGTTTGTACTCAAAAAATACAGGGCGGGTTATGGTATCACTCTAAAAAATGTAGACTCAACGAAGAAGCAGCCATCAAAACCAGATTGTAGATGATGGAAGAAAATGAGCCCAGTAAGAGAATTGACATGGACTCTAACAAATCTAGCGTTTTGCTTTATTCAGCGGAGAAACGGGGGTTGATTGATTCGCAAGATTTTGAATATTCATCATTTTTCTCATCTGACACCGAACGTTGACTTGGAGAATGAATAGTAATTCGATTCTAGTACTGTCTATTGGTGTAGTTTATCTGATTAGTGTTTCTGTTTTTCATAAGTTTTTCCTGAATACAATGTCATTTTTTCAAAATTTTTTTATTCAAAAAACACAGAAATATTCATTCACAGGAATAAGAAGCGAGTTAATGAAAGAAGCGAGTTGAATTTCACACAAAATACATATTTAATAAAGTTTCAGAGTTCCGGATTGATCAGTCAAGAGAAGTGGTCCACTTGCATCGGAATTTGGCAGCGAGTTGTTGATCGATTCACGGAGCTTCTCGTATTCGATAGGCAGGATCTCGTCTAGTTCACCGACCGACTCGAAGAATCCTCGAAGCCAATACAACGACGCCGGCATAAACAGTTCCGGTTCGAGGAGCTGAAAATAAAGTTTTTATTCTAGAACTTTGATGTTTAACCTACCAAGTTTTGCTTGTACTGGTAACGATCTTCGAATTTGCCATGGAAGTGTTCCATTGTATCGTTCACCATCTCAATCGCGGCATATGTCAGTTGAACAAAATCGTCCATGGGACAGTGGTCAATGTTCATCATTCCGTTCGGAGTGGAATGGCGGAGATTTCGGACGGCGGGTGCATGATCAGGGAACTCGAGGTCGCCCTCCTCGTCTTTGAATCGCAATGATAATCCGAAATCCACAATGATAATTTCCACTTGATTATTCGGGCCTTTAGGGAATGTAACCATCAGATTGTTCGGCTTCAGATCACGATGAATGACTCCTTTATTATGAATTGCCTCTAGAACATTGGTTACTTGGAACAGAATTCTTTGAATCGTTATGTCCGAGAAGGAGTAGTCGGTGTCGTAATTCAGGCTTCTCAACTGGTCCAAGTTTTTATAGCCCATGGTCATGACTGAAAGAAAAACTAGCTTAATTCAATTATCATTTTAGAAACTTCCTACCGAGGACAAAGTGGGTGAGGTCTTTGCCCCACCACAACCATTGTGGTACGCCATGGGTGCCTTGCAATGTCAAAAGGATCCGGCTTTCGTCTCTGGATTGCATTTCATGTTCCGTAATCTTCACCGCAACTGGAGTACTCAAGGTATTCGCACGATAGACGGCCCCGAATGAGCCTGTTCCGAGCAACTCCACAAGATGGTAACTGCGGATCGAGCGTCCGATTTGATTGGCAACCGAAGGAGACAGAGGCATTACTGAAAAAAGGAAAATCTAGTTATGCAAACAGAAACCTGGTATTTCAAAGTTCCGCACTGATAATCCTACGTTTTCTATTGTTAGACCAGACTGCTTACTCGAACAAAAAACGATCTTTACCAAAACTCCACAAACAGATAGCGGAAAAACAAAGTGGAAATAAAACTCTAATTTCGACAAAAAACTAGAAGCTGAGACAAAGCCGAAAACCACCAAAGGAAGAAAAGCCAAACTCCTGAAGACGAGAAACTGAAGCTACAGAAGAAAGAAAAACAAGAATGGATGAAGCAAAACCACCGGAAAATTAAAGGCAGACCACAAAAACATCAGAAAGAAGACACGGAAGACGTAGGATGATAGCCACGGAGACTAGAGCTTCAGGAAACGAAGCAGTAGACAAGAGCCAAGGGAAAAGCGGACCACACAAGAGAAATCGACTGCAGGTGAATAAAACCACAGAAGCTGTAGAATGCAGGTGGGCGAACAAGAAATCCATGGAACAGAGTAGACAGAGGTGTCGACACATCGAGGGAAACTATGAAAGGTGGAAGCCCATGGAAGTCACCGAGAACCAAGTACATAAGCCACTGAAAACCGGAGGAAGAAAGCATGGAAGACATTATACGAAAACCGCAGGAGACAATAGATGGAGGTCACTGAAGACGGAATTCACCAAAAACGAGAGTCGCAGGAAACAGCCGGCAACAGAAGGTACCAAAAGCCAAGAAAGACGGTAAATGGAGACATCCGAAAATAGAAGTATCCCATATAAATCCAAAAACTGAAGCCATTGAAACCCGGAGACAGAAGCCAAAGGTGAACGAAACACGGAGTCTAAAGAAAACCAAAGCCACGGAAGGGAGCCCCTAAGAGAAAACACCTCTGACCCTCCCAATCCCCACCATCTCACATCTCCCACTGTTCTCCCACAGTTCCACAGATACCTAATTATATATACCTTATATCCACTTTATCTACTCTTAGACCCCTACCCGTACATACCCATACTATTCATTTTGCTATCTAAATTTCCTCAACCTCGATTTGTACGCTAAATCCCACTTTTTCTCTATTTTTCAAAGCAACTCTAAGTCCCAGGACCCAGTGACCCACAATTGCCCATTTTATGTTTCTAAAATGTTACCCGGCCTTTTATTAACCCAGTCCTGTTCTTACTTCTACAAGTTTCTAACGCTAAATAGTCGTTCTACCCCCAAAAACCCCTAATTCCCCCCCCCCCCCAAAACTTCACTTAACTAACTCCCAGATGACCATGACCCACATTTTTTTGGCCTTTTTATTTTTCTAAAGCCCCCCGACCTTCCCTCTATTCATTCCCACCCTTACTTCTACAAGTTTCTAGCCCTAAACCTGTCATTTTACCCCCAAAAAACCCTCAACTTTCCCCCACGCTTCACTTAATTCAATCCCAGAGGACCATGACCCTGATTTTTTGGATTTTTTATTTTCCTAAGTTGTACCCCAACCTTCCCTCTACCCATTCCCGTTTTTACTTCTACAAGTTTCTAGCCCGTTTCTAGTCATTTTATCCTTAAAAACCCCTAGCTTCCCCCAAAACTTCACTTAACTACCCCCCAGATGACCATGACCTACATTTTTTGGCTTTTTTATTTCACTAAAATGTACCCCGACCTATCCTCTATCCATTCCCACCCTTACTTCTACAAGTTTCTAGCCTTAAACCTGTCATTTTACCCTCAAAACCCCCCAAAATACACTGATTTTCAAGAGAAAAGTACTTACCAGAGTGGAGAGAGGAAGAGGAGCTGCCAGAGAAGAAGGCGAGAAGAGCAGGGAATGAATTTTTTTGGAAACTTGGGGACAGGTTGACATTTCCCTGACCCTCCACGTGGCGTTCCGTTCCAACCTTTCGCCCTGGATTTGTATTTTCGTTCTTTTTTGTTCTAGGGGGGTGAGACTTTGGCCTTGGGGTAATCTGACCTTGCGGATTTTTTTAGAGGGCTCAGTTATCCGATATCAGGGCTCGTGACCCACTTTTTTCTGGATGGTCCTATGGACTTGGCTTTTGGACCCCTGGGGTACTTCGACATGGCGAATCCGATGTGATAGGTGGCTGACCCATATCTGGCTCCCCTGAGAAACTTTCTTGGGGATGGACCTGGGGAGTTGATTTCCGGACCGTGGGGGTAGTTTGGGATGCGGAGTTTTTTTAAATATCTTTTGACCTCAATTCATTGTTACCTGATATTTTCCGTTCGGGATAGACCTAGGGACTTGGTATTTGAACGATTGGGATAGTTTAAGATTGCAAATTTATTGAAATATGTTTGACCTCAATTCATTGTTACCTGACATTTTTCGTTCGGGATAGACCGAGGGACTTGGTATTTGAACCATTGGGGTAGTTTAAGATTGCAAATTTATTGAAATATTTTTGACCTCAATTCATTGTTTACCTG
>GL379837.1:149228-164895 GCA_000143925.2 Caenorhabditis brenneri | reverse complement strand
TACAAACCGAAACGCAAACAAAAGTTTCGTTTTCTCACGGTTTTTCCGGGTTGCCTGATGTGAACTATACAGTTTTTCACGTTTTAGAAGCAAATAGAGCAAATTCATTATAGTTTGAACTGTCAAATGACAAATGAGTGAGAGTAAAGCACAACTGATAAGATCGTTGTCTGGTAAATATAAACAACGCTTCAGATCACAGAATCATTACTCAACCCTCTCTCTATTCCGAACTATTGTGTACTTGATTGGTATTTGTTTCTTTTGGCAACTACTAAATTATAATGTTTCAGATATTTCAGGAAAAGAAGCACCCCAGCCACAAAACATAATCAGATTGTAATATTTTTCAACTGTTTTAACTGAAGGTTTGCAGGACCTTGTATCCTGACAACTCCAACAACCTTCTTCTTCGCATATTCCAACGACTATTTGTATATTACTATTTGTAGATTATTTGATTGTTGAGGCTGCACTTCAAGAATTTGTGTCACGATTTTCCAGGATTAAGAAATAAGTGAAATTTGCAAATGTACGATTCGATATTCAACAACAAGAAGAAATATTGTATCACGACGACATCAGGTTAGTTTTATGTGGCTTTTCAGCAGAATTGAGTATTACAACCACTTGTGGTGAGAAAAAAATATGAAAAAGTGATTTCTGGGCTGCAAACTTGAAGAAAAACTTGAAAAATCAAAGACCATCATCGATTTCCAGTAGTTTCAATGAATCTGTCTACTCTCATATGCCCAATTCAAAACTTGGACTTGGAAGCAACAACACGGGCAGTAATGTCCTAGATATTCTCGAGGTGAATAAAAACAAACCGAGCGTCCGAGATCTGTTTTTGATGATTTCAGAAATACGTTCAAAATACAGAAGAACCACTTTGTGGATTTTTGGTTGCCATTATTTTGAAAAGAAATCCAAAGAGACAAGATACTGCACGATTAACTAACTTGCTAAAAAACAATCACATCTACATCCGGATTGCTGAGAGTAACAACATGTTGGGAGGTACCGATACATCAATTATGTACAACCTTGCCGTGAAAACCAATGGACTTTATCTTTTCTCGGAAGCTGTAGATCAGGATTTCATCAGTGTATGTATTCTACAAATCGGCTTTCTGAAAATTATTGCTTTAACAGGATGTCAAATATTTGACCTACGCTCCATCTGATAACAGTTTGATTTATGTGGGCAATCCACAAGTATCTGAACAAGGCAGCAAAAAATTACCGGTTTTCACCATACCAGATAGTCAGCAAAACCAAGTTCAACTTGTTTTTGCGGAGATCAACGTGCAAAACCATGGTCAGTGATAGGCACTGTAAGTTATTGTGAAAAAACCGCAATTTTCAGCACTCTCTGATGATGTCAAGGAACTTGTTTTGCACATTGGAAATCAAACGTCGTTGTATGGGTTTGACGTTGACTGCAACATTTTTCAAACGGTAAAGGTCCAAAACACAAATTCATTATCATCGATTAATTTTCAGATAAATCAAACATATTGCATATCCGCAGGAAGCCTGGTGAAAGGGCAGAACTACGATGTTTCTGTTAGTTATAACTATACATCGACAAACATGCAAAATGTGGAGCTGAGATTTATGAGTTTGTTTATTCCTCTGAAGTTCAGGCAACACTTTTTTTCAGACCGATTAATTATTGGCCAGGATTCCCAAATTAAGCACTCTGAGTTCAATACCCAAGCTGTTGTTTCAACTACACATTGAATAAAAATTTCATCGCATCAGATTTTTTCTATCACTTATTATTACAGGGTGCGCCAAAATTATTGCAACTACTTGAAATGAATATATTTCCTGACCCAGGAGAGCAGTTCATTCAGTTTTTTTGCGGTGAAGTACCAGATACCTAATCAACATGAAAACAAAAAATTATCAAGTTCGGTCTCATTTTACGGGAGTTACAGTACAGTGGACACCGAAGTCCGACACCTCACCTGCACGCAGGTATTTTTATGTTTGAGCCTTGTTTTTCTAACCGCATTTTTCGGACACTATTGTTAAAATGTGTTGGAAAACATTTTACAGACATCCATTTCTACCAAAAAAAAATTCAGATCACGGTGATAAACCTAGTTCCCAAAAACCCCACCCCAATCAAGTCTATGAAAAAAGACTTTTTAGCCTTTTTTTGGAAGAAAGTGAGATTCCCCATATAGCATGTCAAATAAGGTCACCAGGTTGTTTATTCTGACGTTAATTTCATTGAATGAACAGCGAACAACATTTTTAGGCCTAACAAGTTACATTAGATATGAATTTCTGGACAAACCACAAGAAATTTGTTATTTTCTAGTTTTTCAGTATCGGTTCACTGACAGCATACTAAAGACGCTTGTGGTTTTTCTACATAGCCCCAATTTTCCAAACTTGTTCCTAGCCATCTAGTTAAACATTTCGGGAAGTATCAAGGCATATATCCACCTTGATCAAGAAGAATAAACAGCCGATCGCAGATACCCTCAAAACTCACATAGCCGCGTGCCGCTGAAAATACCCCATGAAGTCTGGTTTTGTAAACACGCTTAAACGTAATTTCTAGATCCCAATTTTTTTGCTGATTTAGTTGACATATGATACTTCATATTTGCAATAAAATCGGGAAGTATTCGACATTGGAAGGTGTCAGATTTTTTCAGCAAACTTTCATAAAATCAGTTGATTTCGTACACTCAACGTGGTTAGTTTGTTTAGAAGTTCCAGAAAATTTTTAATTTCGAACCGAATGACATGGGAATCAACAATTCTGTCAACCAAACAATGATAAATGATTTTCTGTCTTAATCTGGGCTATAAAAAAAGTTTCAATGCTTAGCTGGCCCCCTAAACATGAGTTGCAATAATTTTGGCGCACCCTGTAGAATGAGAATTTGGTGAATTCGTTCCGTGAGTTAATGGAAAAAAGCACTCTTTCGTTCTTGAAATTTTGCAACATAAAGTATTTGTGAAGCATTTTGAAGAAAGTCAGTGAGTGGTATCTAAATATTCTCAACTGTAACGTAGCCGACATCCAGTTGAAATAAATATGTTGGTTTCCACCAGGCTGCAAAAATTGTATTTGTTGAGATTCTAGTGAACATTGTTTTGCTTAAACGTTTTATTCATTTCAATCCGTACTTTTTTACATGTGAAAAATGAGTTGATGGCATTTGTTCATAGACGAAAGTGTTGGAAAAATTAAAAAATGTGATGGGGGTTTATAAATGATAACAGCGTGAGTTGGGATGGTCACGTTGTTTTAGAAGGAATTTCCTATGTTTTCATTTTTAATGAATCCGTTTGTGTTGAACGCATTGTTCCATTCCATTGCTGATGTAGAGTTTTGCTCGAAATTCCAACAAAACGAATCCAGAGGCTTCATTTCAGACGAATCATTTGATTGATTTTGCCTAGGAAAAGGCGCTGGGGTATTCTGTGGGCACGGGAAACATCCGTTATAATTGAATACAGTAGGGCTAAGAGAATCAAGTTGTTGTTCTCCAGCTGGCGGGGTCACGGTTCCAGAAGTTGAGACATCCGAACTTGACGATAAAGATTGTCTCTTTTGTGTTGTGTCAACCAGATTGTGTGGGTTCCAGAAAAATGGGTTGCCTGCATTCGCTTGGAACGCGTGGAAAAACTGATTATTCATCTGGGATGTCGCCATAGAATATGCATTTTGAGGGAATGACCCAGAAGGGCAAAACATTGCTGGCGTCCAGGAAGAAGGAAAGGTTGAGTGGGAAGACTGCTGTTTCTTTTCTTCTTTGACTACTTCTGAACTCTCTTTTTTACCATTCGATCTGAATCCAGATGCGAACTTATTATGAGTGACTTTCAATTTGACCATTGCACTGTCCTGAAAATATGAATTGAGTTAAATTTGACAAATAGTTAGCAAAAAGTTTTGATCTTGTTTTCGGATAAATATTAATTTGTCGAATTCCAACTGAGGTGAAGAGACAGAAAATTGTCAACGTTCACTAGTATCTACCGATAAATTTTCTGGAGTTTTGTCGTACCTGATAAGCTGTCACAGCCATGAATTCTGTTAAAGTAATTCTGAAGTCTTCTCCTCGATCCTCATCAACTCTTTTGATTCTGATAACTGGACGAAACTTGTGCATGCTCTGCACCACTATCAAGTTTTTATGGGAATTATCTCGATCATTCGTGAGTTTCAAATGAGAAAATGAGACAACATCGTTCATCCAGTGTGACCCTGGTCGTGCTCCGTGTGGATGCTCCTTGTATCTAATTGGAAGTCGTGCATCACCTTTTGAAAGTTCGTGCCATTTTCCACCATCATATTTGTATCTGAAGATTGTTAATTTTGTATTATAGCGAAAAAAATTAAGCTCTATGATAAATTGAGACCAAAAGAACATATTCACAAACACAAAAATATTGGTGTAAACTCACTTGATGTCATCGATTCTCTCCATATACAAGAAAACTTGATAAAGTGCCTCCATCTGCAATCCTTTGATTTTGTATTGCAGATGAGGGAAGATAATACGGCCCTGTCGTTTTGTAATGATCATTTCCGTATTTGGATAAAACTTCTGCCACATCTTTTTGTTTTCCAAATGAACTTGGATTCCAGTTTGAGACTCAACGTGGTCCATTTTCTAATTTTCAATCAAAGAACAACTCGGTTTCTGCAAAACATTACAAACTATGAAAACACAATAGAGATGAAACAAAGATGAATAAAATTTAGTGTAGGGAAATCATGAGAGTGAATGTGGTCCGACAATTCCACAGTCTCGTAATGGTGGAGAATGAAGGAATGAGCGAACCAGGTACTCCATCAGTCTTACCAGGTTGAGGAACATAGTGTGAATAGGCGGTCTTTGGGAATCCTTACCGACGTGGACACCCCTAACTAAAGAGTAGGCGTGGCATGTCATACAGTAGTGTAAATCAGTGGTTTTGGGGAATCAGTTTTGGACGTGGACAACTCTGATTAAAGGGTAGGTGTGAAATGTCACACAACTATGTAAACGTTTCTTCTTGTCCCATTCAAAAACCTTACATTTGAAGTTAATAAAATAGTGATCGAACCAATAAAGTTCCATAATGTTTTTTCGGCCGGGTTCAGAGTGGATCGAGGGTGAAGGGCATGAGCGAAAAACTCTGATTGGTCCGTGAGACATACAATGACGCATGTCAAAAAGGTAGAGGAGGATTAAGAAAGAACACGCAACAGATTGAATCAAATATGAAAACAAAGTTATAGTGTTTCAATTTCAAACATATAGAAAACCTCAGTTGTCGATAAAAGTGGATGAAAAACTGAATTCGAACACCTCACTAAAAATTGAAGCAGTTTTCTTCGGAATGCAATTGATGGAATAACGTTTTGTCGAAAAGATTTTGGCACTGGAAAATTTCTGAGTGATGTGTGGATGAAATATTTTGATAAATAAACCAATGTAGGTTCGAACAGAACTTTGCAAAAAAAAAACGAATTTTCACGCAGGTCTTTACGGATTGTAGCTTTCCTCCTTTCATTTTTAATGGTTCTCACGGATACGCTGCTCATTTCAGTTACAGAAAACAAGATGAAATTCAAAGTCGTTGTTCTCTCACGCAAAAAAAAATTTCGGAAAGCTTCAAGGAAAAATTTTGGACAAGAAACTCGTAGCAGAATAAAACGTGGTTTTTCACGACAGTTATCATGAAAAATTCCGTTTGATGATAACGTTTGTGCTGATCAAAAATAGAAATTCTCACCCTAAACTGAACAGAATGCTATTATTATTGAAGATTTAAGATGAGAAAATCTGAAACCTGTAAAAAGTCTATCGAGCTTACGAATCAATTTTGTTTATTATGATTTTGATTGCTGTTGAGACTACATTTCAAACATCACAACTCCATCAATCGTGCCAGCGTTAGCAACATAGTGTGCATCGGCGGTCTTCGGGAATCATTTTTTGACCTGGACAACCCTAACTGAAGGGTAGGCGTGGAATGTCATATAGTAGTGTGAATCAGTTTTGGACGTGGACAACTCTGATTAAAGGGTAGGTGTGAAATGTCACACAACTATGTAAACATTTCTTCTTGTACCATTCAAAAACCTTACATATGAAATTGATAAAACATTGATCAAACCCAATAAAGTTCCATAATGTTTTTTCAGCCGGGTCGAAGTGGAAAACGGGTGAAGGACATGCGTGAAATATTCGGATAAGTCTGTAAGGCATACAATGACGCATGTCAAAAAGATGGAGGAGGAGGATTAAGAAAGAACATGAAACAAATTAGGTCCAGACGAAAGTTATAGTGACCTTGTTTCAAACAAATGGCAAAACTGACGTGTCAAGAAAAAAGGCAGAAAAACTGATTCGAACGAAAGCCTCACGAAAAATTGAAGCAGCTTTCGTCGAACTTCATTTGATGTAATAACGTTTTGTCTAGAAGGTTCTGGTACTGAAATAGATTTAGGTGATTGATGAATGAAGAAATTTTTTTCAATGGCTGTAAAAAACTGAATTCGAACACCTAACAAAACAAACAATTTCAATTGATGGAAAAAATGTATGTCGAAAAGATTCTGACACTAGAAAATGTCTGGGTGATTAATGAATAAAGAATTTTGAAAAATAAACAAATTTGGGTTTGAACAGAATTTTGCAAAAAACGAATTTTCACGCTGGTCTTCACAGATTGACGCTTTGTCTGTCACTTTTAATGGTTTTCGCGCATACGATGCTCGCTTCAGTTACAGAAAACGAAACAGAATGAAAAAATGGTAGTTCGCCCAATCAAAAAAAATTTTGGACAACTTCAAGGAAAAAATTGGAAACAAAATTCGAAGCAAAACAAAGAGTAATTTTCACAACAGGTAATTGAAAACAGTTCGTTTGTTAGTACCGTTTGAGCTGGGTGAGAGTAAAAATGCACAAGATGAAAACGTTAGCTGAGTGAACCTGACACCTATAAAAAGGATAAAAGACAATCTGTTATCACTATGTTGTTTGCAGAGATTGTTCTGACAGCCGTGCTATTTAGACTGTATGTAGTTGTTTTCATTCCAATCTGTCAACACTCAAGCTCCAACGATTGTTTGTCTTGTCTGTCGTTTCTTTTTGTAGGGTGTGATCCTTGTTCACACCTATGGTAAGACAAAACCAACTTTCCTTCAATTACATATCTCTGGTTATGAGTTGTAAAGCTAACTATGGAAGGAAACAGGTTAACCAGTTTTGAAAAACAATACTAGTTCCGGAAAATTACCCACCTCCCGCCGGAAGGATGATTGACTGGTACTTTGATTGAAAATAGCTCCGACGTTCTGATACACAGTGCTTGATTTGGAACTGGAATAAATATGTGTTTGGAAACATCTCGATAGTTCCTAAGAGCTTCTGAATTCCTTTCAATTTTGAGTTTAAAAGATTCATTTTCACGGATTTCAACTTTTCTTTTTCAGAGTTATGGACTAGTTTCGATTTGAGTCTGTAGCTCTCATTTTCATCATAGAAATTGTTGTAATTGAAGCTTATTTTGATAACAGTGTGAGAAATATCATCATAAAATATACATTAGAATTCTTTATCAAATAGAAACTTCACTGTCATATAAAGTACCTGCTACATTTCCCATTTTTCAGTCCCATTTTTCAGTTGATTTCAGCTGATTTTGAGCATGCACCACGTGGTCAAAAACTTTTCTACGACTTGAAAAATTTTTGAGCGTGTAAGGCGCAGTTAGAACTTCATAGTTGTAGTTGACAACTTTTTTGTGCAACCACTTTCCCGACAGATATAGCTCGTTTCATGAAAACCCCATTGAAAATCGAAATTCCTATAGATATTTCTGAAGTAGGTGTTTTGGACGAGCTCTATCTGCCGAGAGAGTGGTTGTACAAAAAAGTTGTCAACTACAAAAATGAAGTTCTATTTATTTTTGATACGCTCAAAATATTTTTCAAACCATTGAAACACTTTTGACCGTGTGGCGCATGCTCAAATTCGGTTAAAATCAACTGGAAACTGGGAGTGTTCGTATGAATATGAACTGTAGTGTATGTATGGCTTCACTGACATTGATAATATTATATTTTTGAAATACTTCACTGTTTTTGGCTGATCTTAATTTTTTTGACAGCAACTTCTTCAAACGTGATTTGAGACTACCTTTTTTGTTTTTTTCTCGCTAATTGATATGATATTACTCTATTCAGAAAATGAATGGGTGAATCAAAATACAGGCATTCCAAATTTTCTCCAGTGTAAATGTAATAAAATATCTCACAAGTTTGAATTGGGTTGTAGTTTCTCTTTTTTTGTATTTCGTAACAACATGGAAAATATTCTTCAGATACATAAGTCAGAGGATGCACCGACAACTCTGTTGTTCTCTCAGAACACCAAAAATTGAGGGTGGCTTCCCTATTGGACGGAGTGTAGTTTTTCACACTATGGTGTTGGCAAAAAACGGTATTAAACATACTACAGATGTGAATAACACTAACCCTCTAAGCTATATTGTTTTCACTCACTGCTTTGAGTTTTTATAGTTGACCTGTCTCCTCTCTCTCTCATCACCTAAGGGCAAACGATAATTGTTCTCTTTGATGATCTATTGTTATAGTGTTGTTTTTATTCACACCATGGTATCATGAATCTAGGCCGATTGATCTGTGTTTTCGAATGTCGGTGTGTAAAAACATCAATTTTTTTTATAGAAAATATTATCAAGTTATCCAACAAATATGATACTCCAAAAATCCTAAAAAAGTAAGAAAAAAACCAACAAGGCCTTTCAAAATATTTTTCAAAAACAGCAGTGATGTAACTGAACCAAGCTGAATTCCATTCAGTTTCATAACCGAAATTAGAAACCGATGCCTTGAACGGTTTTGATTGTTAAAATGATTTTTTTCCTAATCTGTTTCCTTGGATGATTTTTCAAATGGATATTCATTTCAAAACCCTTCTTGTTCAACATTGTTTTTAGAAAAATATCTTCCTTATCAATCTTTTTGGTTATATAACACGAGAAAAAGTGCAACGGTCTATATCAGTTGCATTCGCTATCAAGAAACACGGTTTTACTTCACTTTCTTGGTAGGCCCAGTTTTCATAAATCGTCTTTTTGAACTAGTGCCCCAACGTTCAAGTCGGAAAGTTCATGGCTATTTCCTTGTGGCAAGACGTTATTTTCACGGAAAGTTCAACAGTTTTGACAGTTATCAATGCCGTTTTTAAGGCAGTTGGAAAAAACAGTGTTTGTGATGATTGTTTGCACAGGTTGAATGTGGCATTACTCCTACAGTGTTGTGTTGCTGCCTTATTCTGTGACCTCGCAATAAACAAACTTTTTAAATAAAAAAAACCGATTGAAGAATGAGCTTTGCCTTTTCCTAGCGGTCCTTGGAACTGATGTTGAGCAGCAAATTGTCGAACAAATCGTTTTGCAGAAGTTTCAGCTCGGTTTGCGTCGTTTTCTTGTATTGATCAAACACGATGCTTGCTGCTTTGGATTGGTTGTCCTTTTGCTGTCGGATCTTGATGTGGTTCCGTCTGGTGGCTCGCTCAATCGTTCGTATGGCATTTGTTGTGCTCTCGGCTCCATCCTTTGGTTGTGCCACTCCTTTTGGCATCTCTTCCATCTCTTCCTCGCCTTCGGAGTTTACAACATTCGTTCGGGTCGGTCGATTTGTCAGAGAATGCTTTGGAACAGAAGATTTGACGGTCATGATGCATGAGAAGTCGCTGCTGTGGAGGAGGGTTCTTACTTCATCAATTGACTTGCGACGAAGCTTTCCCGACTTCTGCTCGATTTCTTCGAGGCGCTTTGAGTTTTTGAGCAACAACCAACTATTTTAACCCGTTAATTTTGAGTTTTTACTGACACATACTGAATAAACCTCTCAAATTATCTACCAAACTACGTTTTTGAGACCTGACCTAACGCGCAAATACCTGACTACCGAGTGACTGATAATGTGTAGTTTGGGGTTTCCAGTCCTGGAATGCGCTGATTGTTGAGCCAGTTGGACATGGCTCTGCTGTCTGATTCGTCGACTGCCACGAATTTCGCCTGTCCTGGCTACTTTCGACAATTACCGGATCTTTCCGGCTATTAGAGGCGGATTGCCTTTGAGGTACACTTCTTGTCCTTCGTTGCTTTGGATCTGAAGCAGCTTCTTGACCAATGAATCCTTCGCCGACTTGTCGGGATGATGCAATTTTGTGTGAATGGTGATTTCGTTCGTCCGATATTGAAGATGATTTTTTTGACGATTTTGCATCATTTCATCGACTCGTTGCTGTGGATTGGTGAAGATTCAGTCTTGGGTGGACCAATGCCGCATCTCCTGCGACTCCCTTGATCACTTCTCCAGTCCTATCGTCTCCTGATCCTTTCTTTCCTCTTCTGTGCATGCTGTGGTTCGAAGAGGTATCGGAGTCGACTGGTTCCCATGAATTTCAGCTTGGATGCTCCGCAATCTCTCATTTGCAACTAAGAGAAAGCGAAACTTCTCGCTGGCTTCTGGCGAAGAGGACTTTTTCCTGATGAACATTCCGTTGCTTTCTCCTGACGTCTTCTGACGATTTCCTGGGCAGCTGTCTTGTCCATGCTGATTTGAACGATTTGGCTGCGTCCCGCGGTTGCATCTACATCCTTTTATCTTTCCGTTTGCGTTTGAATCGATGATTCATCGATGCCGTCCTCGAGCGCTCGCTCCTTTTCCTTGACGTGTCGCTGATGCTTTGGCGGGATTGGTCGGAGATTCGTCGGTGAATTTGCCAGTGAAAGCTTTCGATCGGTAGCTGAGTCAAAACCTTCTTCGTGCACTTTCGCAACACGATCGTGCAAAAAGCGTGGTCTCAGCCAGCTCTCTTCCAGTCAAAGCTCAATTCTAAGTCTTTTGCCATTTCAACTGGCGAATGAGAAAGAAAAGTGCTAAAACTTTCCGAGTTACCTTATTTTCCGGCGATTACATCACTATCGATCGATCCCGATGTGGTCCACTGTTCAGGTTCTTTTTCGAAAAGCAAAATTTTTTCAATCCGTCCGTCGATTCCTTTCCGGTTGATGCGCCATGTGACGGTGGCGAGTCAGTGGCAAACTTCTACGACCACACTTTCGCGTGATGATGCAAATGGTGTTGGCATAATAAGGGTTTATTATCCAATTGGTTGAATGCTTGTAATATTAGTACAGAATAGGTGGTTCATGAGTAGTGGGTGACAATGTATGTCGGTGAGAAGCAACTCGAGACGAGTCACCTCTCACGACGGTGGAAAAGGAAAGTGAATGAGCGAAGCGAATGAGTTAATTTGGGACAATTCGAGAGAACATTCGAGAAGGGAGAAAGAGTGTGCGGAAATGAGAGGGGCAAAGAAAGGTGTTATATTTTAATGGCGCTGGCGCCTGCTTTGCCGCTGTCTCATTGGAGCGCGCTTGCTCCTCTTTCTAATTCCTCGAAGTTGGCGAGAATGCTTGCACTTTGAGTGGGATGAAGCTGCTTTGGCGGTGTAGAACGAAGGAAAGAACATGTTGTGCACAGTAGAATGTCCTTTAGACCCGAAAGGTCGTGGACACCCGACGGGTGGCCGCGACAGTACATAATATGAAACAAGGATGGTCAATCTTAGTTTTGTAACATGGTGGGATCGGTTTTCTACTTTTGAAATTTTGTTTCGTTTGCCCTTTTTTTCTAACCATACTTTATTCAGAAACTTCGAAAACGCAGTAGAGGACCATGGAAAGGAACCAAAGCTTCTAGAAGCCCTTACAGTATATCGAAACTATTTTAAAGCCAGTAAAAAAATCAAACTTGAAAATGCAACTGGTGTGTCACGACATTTAAGGTTTTTTTTCAAGTTTATTTCCTTTGCTTTTCACTTTTAATAATTTACGACTTTGCATATGTTCCCGTTCTAACATGTGGAAGTTGGCAGCCGACATTTCCCGGGTTTGGAGAGTGCACGCTGTTTCGTTTCTCTGCGCGTCACCAGCCGAGAGGGGACAGACGCTGTACGCAAACACTCTGCGTACCATTTAAAACAGAACATAGGTACGATCTGCCTTTTCTTATCCACTCTCCATTTTTTTCATTTAATTTATCTGTATATAGAGTGTGCTTAAAAATACTATTTCAGGGTAAATTGTTGCTCATCATGCAAAATCCGAATTATGTTTTCATCGAGCATGAACAGCTCTCCACATTTGTCAAAAACGGAGCTTTCCGTAAGTTACTAATAATGCCTTAAAATTTTTCTATATGAAGGTTTAGATCCAAACATATCGGCAGTAGGATTGCGGTTCTGTGACAACAAAACTTCCAACAAGATGATTACTCTCTCCACCAGCACTGAGTTCTCCAAGAAACCAGTCAAGAGACCATCAGCTCCGATGATCGATAACAGCTCCGAGCCAAACATCGAACCTCCGACTAAACGCATGCTGGACGACAACGATCTGACGACGTGGTCCGTCCAATCGGTGGTGGGGCGCCGACGAATTCAGCCGACAGTCAATACAACTTCGTGCCGCTTCTCCATTATTCAGGATACGGGAAGGTGGGTTATACAGATAAAAACTGTTTTGTTTTACTGTACAAAAAGATTTATTGGGAAATTAAAATTTTTCTTGCACGCGTACGGCTGGCTTTGAAACAAGCGGAGGTGTCGCCACTTTTTAGGCGGTTATTCACAAACAGAAACGGCACTTCAACATAATATTTTTGGTACAATAACGCATCTAAGTGTCATGAAATCAAATAAATGTGCTTTTTCGTTCGTGAGCCACCGCTTTAGCTGCCCTGTCCACACCGTTTTTGATATCTGCCGTTGTATATCATCAATAGTTCAGATCACCACCATCTTCCACCACTTTCAGCGTGATTTGATTCTGAAAATGGGGAAGCCAGATTCTATAAAATTTAGCATATTTCAACTAAAAAATTAGCATTTCTCAAATAGCTCAGAAACCCAGTTTGCGTTGTCTAGCGGAATCAATCTTCTTTTTTTGTGTCAACGCTTTCCACGTTGAAGTTTTTCTCGAATTTTAACTCATCCTCGACACGCAGGCAGTGATGAATTTCAAAGCAAAGTGATTCATTCAGTGAAGTTCCATTTCAAGTTTCCGCCGAAATTTTCGAACATCTGCCAAAACGTTTCAAGTTCAAAATTGCGCAACAATTCTTGACATTTTAAGTTTTCGCTGAAATTACTTGGTAAATGTCTACCACTTTCCTACGCATTTTTCACAGACTTTTTCATGAGAGTTGTGAAAAAAAGATGATTTTATAAGGTTGACGCTTCCACAAGTCGCCAACTATCAAAAACACTATCTAAAAATTGTCCCCAATTTGATTTTCCGCAAATACTCAACGATTCAAAGTGTTTTCAGTGATCGTGCCGATGATGTTCTCAACAAAGAAGCTGCTCTTGTTTATCAACGTCAACATCCGTCTTTGATTCCAACTATCACCATTATGGAAACTGTAGATCCGAGGATTTGATCGATTGAAAAGCGAGCTGGAGCCCAAGACTATCTGCCGACTTTTGTTAGATATTGATTGAATTTTTTTTGAATAGTTATAGGATAATGTTTAGTTTTGTGTATAGGAATTCGGGTATATAGTGGTCATTTATCAATTTATTTTAGAATGAAAAATAAAGTTTTGAAAAAGATGCTTACCAAATCTGGATCAAGCCAAGAAAATAGAATCATCTTTGACAGCGCAATTGACAGAGCAATAAAACAGAAATGTTCAACAAGAGTTTGGAGGGAAATTCGTTCATCTTAGGAAATTGAAACCGTAAATTCTGACAAAGAAGTTTGCAAAATTATTCCGTCATGAGAAAATGCAGAGCGCGTAGTTATGTCACCGATCAGAGTAGCAGATATCTTTTCTGAAAACACCGGTATTCATATAAAATAGTTTGATTTGGTCATGAAAACAAAAAAGATACCTTCCATGATGTCGAAGTTAAAAAATGAACATTTTGTTTTTGGTATATGAGTTTGGTTATTGGCTAAAAACGGAGAAGAATATATCGAAAATCTAAGAGCTGGGCACACGTTTTGTTGTTTTTTCGAACAATCAAATTGTGAAATGCCAAGCCGTCATCATTTTCAGCAGTTATTCAGACAATGAAAAAAACGTGACAAAAATGACAAATGCCAAGGTTCACTTGTTTGATTTTCACGGTATTTCATTTTGGAAGACCAGATTCGAAATAACTTGGCACACGAAATTGATGCTGGTATTATGTACGTAAGCTCCGTCAAATCTTTTCTCCATGAATGCCATCCGACAGTGGAACCAAAGACCCCTGGCCAAACTAAAGTCCATGTTTACAAGTTTAGTTTGGATAAGCGCAGCACCATCAGCTCAAAAAGTGAACTTGTCCCAAGTACCAACATAAATATGAGATGAACGAGCTTACTTCTGGTGATATTACACTGGAGAGTATTTTTGAGTCCTCGAATTTCTTTGCTTTGAGATATTTCAATAAAGAAGTTTTCGCAAAATGGATATCAACTATAGGACTGAATTAGTAGAAAAGCATTTTTTGCAATTTTTTACTCTCAATTGGCTCTGGAAATCAAAAACCGATTAGCTGAATCATTTGGCTTCAATTTTTTTGTTTTTTTATGGATTTGTGGAGAGAATCAGTTTGAACATAACAACGCGGCAACAGTAAACAGAAGTTGATTAATGAAATGATCAATGAAAAAACAAAACTTAATGGGAGCAACAAAATTTGTTCATCTTGGCACGTGCGAAACATACAGTTTAATAGGGATTATTGTTTGTGAAAGTTTCTTCAGCCATGAAATATGTCGACATTGTTTCTCTGACCTTTTTCTACCAAAATAAAAATTGCTGTGACAGTTTTTGAATGAGCCTGGACCAACAATCCAAGCGTCTACCAATCCAGTCAGTTTTGGGTTTCAACAATTGATATCCAATTGCAGTTGATGAGTTGTCCGCACGAAGTTCAGATGTTTGGATTATTGGTGATGAAATTCGGTGTTTCTTTATCTGATATTTTGTTAGATATTTATTTCTGACCAAGCTTTCAAACTTACGGCTGCGTTGGCGTTTTGTAATAAGTCCGCCGAGGATAAAATTCAAAAGACTCTGTCGCTCTGAAGGTCGGTACAAGAGGCCTAGGCTGTTATTCGACAGTTGATATTGACTGAGCTTTTTACTCCTAACTCATTTAAGTTCGAACGACACATCCTCTTTCCGATGTTCCTAAACCCCATAGTTGTCACGGGCCGGGCCGGGCCGGCCCGAGACGCCAATTTCCTCGGCCCGGCCCGGCCCGGCCCGGAGGCCCGGAAAATGACCCCAAATTTTGAAACATCGAGAAAATATGCCAAATTAATGCTCCAAGCGATATTCGGAATAATCGATAGTTTAGGTAATGAAGTAAAATCAATTTAAGAAGTGCAAGAAAAATGCAAATTTCAAAAGTTCTAATTTGCAAAAATTCAAATTTTTAATCCGGCCTGAAATTTTCCTCCCCCGGCGGCGGCGGCTGGTTACGCTTGCGGCCGCCGATTTGCACCCGCAACCCAGGTGTTATATGGAGAAGGCCTTCAGGATTTGAACTCGTCTGATTCGACTGGTCCAATGAGAAGCTGCTGATCGAGAATGTCCACT
>GL379837.1:126586-148256 GCA_000143925.2 Caenorhabditis brenneri | reverse complement strand
CGGAAAATGACCCCAAATTTTGAAACATCGAGAAAATATGCCAAATTTAATGCTCCAAGCGTATATTCAGGAATAAATCGATAGTTTTAGGTTATTGAAGCATAATAAGCGATTTTAATAAAGTTTCAGTGAAAAAATGCAAAATTTTCAGAAAAATTCAAAATTTTTCAGAAAAAATTTCAAAAATTTTTGAATCCGGGCCTTGAAAATTTTTCTCTCGGCCCGGCCCGGGCCGGGCCGGGCCGGGCTTTCGGGCTTTGCCGGGCCGGCCCGGAATTTGACAACTATGCTAAACCCTAACAGACAGCTTGAATAAAACGGTCGTTAGGGCGTTTTTCATGTGAGTTTATTGAAGCTTTGATCATTCTAACATGCAGGAACAGGTGTATCCGCTAGTGGAGTGAAAACATGTTCATGGCAATTTGAAATGACTATAAAAGTTGCACCATAGTTTTGAAACGTCAGTCGCTTTGTCTCTATTGAGTGAAATAAAATTGCTAATGTACAACTCTATTTGAAGTGAACAGCAAACCTTCAACCATAATGAGAGAGTAAAAATTTAGTTAAACCCAGTGGCAACTCTAACAACTGATGCAAAGCCAGGTTGCTTATAAACCAAAATGATTGAATGAAAAACTCAAGTACATGTATTCACGACAATGAAATCATAGAAAAGTAAAAGAAATGTTTGTTAACTGGACAAGAGAATGGTGTGAACAGAAAGAAAAAGCTAACCTAGCTTGAAAACATTGTATCTGGGTGAAGTTTACAGTTTGAGAATTGAATTCTATCAAGATACAAAAGGAACAAAAATACCACTATAAAAATTATCATACATCAGTCAATAATTATCTTTTCTTGTTGTTCCGTGAAAGTGATATTCGTATATGGGTCAAAATCTGGGAGAACGTTCATCACAACTTTCTTCACGTAGTCATTGTTGTACGGAGATCCTTTTTGAATTTCGATCTTCTTATAACAGTCGTAAAACCATACATGTTGAGTTTCGAGTCTTCTTCTTGGCGAGATGTACTGAAAATTGAGAAGGGTTATATTTTCTATCAGCATTCTTTATAGTTGCAAGATTATGTGAAGAAATTCAGGACTTGTCTATTCTTAAAGTATTTCCATCAATATTTCCGAACTCGTTCACGCAGACCAAAAACTGTTAACATGCAAATCAGAGTGTAGTTCAGCTTGGTTTTTGCTTATGAAGTTTCTTTTTCTTATTTAAAAATTGAGTGTGTCTTGACAAGATCAAAATTTTTCCGGTAAGGAATATTGAGCAACAAAAAACTGATAGCACAAAAAAAGTTTGCGTCTGGTTTACTGCTGCTACCAACCAATAAGATCATTTTGAAAGGGATTATCCCATTGTAAACTAATAAAACTTACAAATGGCAATTGAAGTCTTTCCATATCTAACTCTCTGCGACTGAATGGCTCTACATTGCTACATCTCATCATAAGTGACACAACGGAAATGTAGTCTTCAATGTCTGGGTAAAGAGTCGGATCTGTGCACGTTTGGGCGATCTTGACACACGAAGAGAGACTAGAATGACGACAATGAGGTTTCGGTTTGGCTTTAGTGAATCCAGTATTTTTGATGCAGAATCCGAAATCAATGAGGGCCATTTTCAATTTTTGAAAACATGATTGGGTTGGACGTGATAGGTTTTTAGACAAACTCCATCTGGATCAGTGTTTATGGTAACATTTCCCCAATGAAGATCCCGATGTAACCATCCAAGCGAATGAAATTCTTCGACGAGATCAAATAATTGAATACCAATTCGGAGGACGTTTTCAAGGGTAAAGCGGTAGTTTTCTTTTTGCATGAGCATTGTTTGAAGACTAATCCCGCAATATGTCATAACTGAAAACTAATTGTTGAAAAAATTTAAATTGTTTTTGACTCACCAATGTATTTGTGATCCGTATCAATTGCAAATTCAGAGATTATAGTGGAAAACTTGTGGCTTTTTGGCAAGGATCTCAATACTTCCAATTCAGTCTTGTATGAAATTTCGTTCAATCCATCCACTTTTTGTATTTTCATAACCATAACATCATCAGGTTCTCCTTCTTTTTCAACAGTATAGCATCTGCCAAAATTTCCATTTCCAATCAGACTCAAAATCCGGTATTGGTTGACGACTTCGTTGATTTTAGTAATGATAGTCATTCTGAAAAATAAACTATGTAATTGGAACATTTGAAAGTAACTCCATTTCTACCGTTTTGATCAATTTTTACTTTAATAAAACCTTTCACTGCTACAATAACTTGCCGCGTAACAAACTTAAACTGTAACCACTTTAACAACAACAATAGTCAGACAAACTGATTAATTTTTTTTCTGATGTTACAGATTTAGGTACCTCTGATGTGTTGAACGGTCGGTCTAACATCGAATGAGCTTTGCGGCCAGAAAAGCGTGCCGTGTCTCTTTGTCTTCAAAAGACTGCGCCGGTTTTTTTCCCTTGAAATTCCCCGACGCATGAGAGTTCCCGCCGTTTTTGAAGTTGTTTTAAAACATAGTGTTATTTCATCAAGAGGACTAGGAAGTTCATCAGAAGAGGGCTAAGAAAGATAACATTGAAGTTTTCTTTGGGACAGGAGCTATGACAATGTCTCTATTTTATCGCATCAAACATTGGTTTCCTATAGCTCCCCGCAAGCACATTTTCTCATACTTTATTGGGAAATCATCTTGAAACTATGGTTAGATCAGTTTCTATTTTTCAACATTAGTTTTTTAAGAAATCTACTCGTCAGTAACAAAAAATCTGAGTAAGTTAGAGTATAGCTTTACAATATGTTCAAGATATGCAAAGTTGTTTTTTGCATCAACTAGTACCCTATCATAGCAGAGATTCATTTCAAGTACCCGGTTTGTAAAAAAACTCACATTGCTCAGAATAAAATGGATTGTTGAATGGCAAAATGCACTTGACAAGATAGCGTTAGACGCTGGCGTAGTACACGGAGGCGAACACCTGAAATACAGAAACGGTCATGATTTTTAGCATAATCAAATGGGAAAAGAAACATAGTCAAAAAAAATAATGAAAAAAGATAAACCTTGCACAGGGTCGTTGCAGAATACTCATTCAAAAAAGACACTACTGCGTACAGGGACACTGGACAGGTCACCATGAAGGACCAGAGAAAAAAGACATAGTGCGCCCTTTTGCTTTGTCTGCACTCTCCACTGTGACAGTACTCTCTCTGTCATTATCCAAGGCCTACATTAATCTACCTTTTGGGAAAAAAATATGTGGGAGTAAAGAGATTGGACTGGTGCTCCACATTCACTCAATGATTTGGTGGTCTAGGCTTTGTGAGATGCTTGGAAACCATCAAAACAACTTCACCATTACTTTGGAATGGAAAAGTGTATTTCAACTCACATTCACATCACAGAAACAATACCTCCGCATTTAGACAATGAAAGTTATTTTTATCAGCCTTGAAGAAACTTTGTCGTTGGCGCTTGCAGTCATTTTGAGTAGATAGTGCATTTTTTCCATCTTCGGTACAACGGCAGAAATTCGGTTAGTAACTTTGATAAAAAGGAGCTATTACTAAAAATTATGTTCCGACCGGTTGAAATTTTGCGGGTTTCAGAACTATTAGGATAATTGGAACAAATGTATTATCAACTCAACTTCAAAATACAGCAGAAACTGAAATTATTGTTCGATTTGTCTTGATTTCCACGATATTTCATTCTGAAAAGCTAGATTTGGAATATCTCCCAAGCGTTGACAAAAGGACATTGATGCTGATTTCATGTGCGTAAGCTCTGACGCTGATAATTTCTCCAGAAATTCCCTCCGACAGTGAAACCAACTCCTTATTGCAGTCAAGTCCATGTTGAAAAAATCAGTTTGGATAACCGCGGCACTGTGAGGTTTGATTATCTTCTTTATCCTCAGATGAAATGGTTAACTTTTATTAAGTTCGTCCTCACTTTCCGCCTGAAACTTACTTTCTCGTGACATCCAACGAGCGGAGTTTATGCTCGAACGTCTGTAGATGATATTCCAAAAATCTATTGCTCTCCCGAATCACATTCATCATTTGGTGTGACGTCGTAAGCCGTGGCACATCAATGACACGACCGAACGCGCCCATCAGTCCCTGCTCGCGGAGGAACAAGTTATCCCAAGAGGTGGCAATGCCCAGTAGACAATGTCCTTGTAAGAATGGAAGTTGGTGAAGATATCGAAGGAGCGTTGGGTTTACAGCCGGTGGTGGGATTTTCAGAAGCATCAAAAATGTCTGAATAATTGAAGCGGAGTGAACTGGTCCTACCGGAGTGTATTCTTGTCCTGATCACCAACACAACATGAATATGAGATGTTATTGCTCACTTATTAGGATATTACACGGACCGTCAAAGGCGAATAGAGCCGTGTTTTGAAATAATAAGACAGAGAACCTCATTTTTTTTTACATTTTTGAGCATGAAATAGTGAAATGGAGTGTCCAAAAAGTTTAGATTTGCTCCGACCAGTTTCGTTCGGATTTTATTGATCTCGAAGAAGTTGGAAACCAAGTGAATACCTCAGACTAGCAAAAAAAACATGTTGGTAACATTGTAGCGTATTCTATGCGTTTTTTCCCGGCTTTTAGATAATTTGTTCAGGTAGATTGACGTGCCAGATAGATATATCCAAGCTGTTGCAGCCATCGGTTGGATTTCCTAGCCAAGTTACACTAGCCGCAAAAAAAAGGTGTCTTGTCATTTTGGACCAGCCGATTCAACACTTGTCTTATGAACGAATCTTCTTCAAATTTGCACTTGGGTGTTATTTTTGATGAGAAATATAATGTTATCAATCATTTATGTTTTTTTTTTGAAAATCACGACTCTGGACCGTTCAACCCATCAGACTCTGGCTAATTCTGCTTGGTTCAAATCTGGTACTGGTGTGCCATGTGAGTTATCAATCCGTTATCTTCGATTGTCTTTAAAACAGGGCACATCTCTTCAAAAAATTTGTTCTACATAGGATTTTCCCATTCACCTCATTCCATTTCTACAAAGTAAAATAAGTTTGTTTCACGCTTTGTCAATGATGCATTTTCAATATCAGATCGGATGAACATAAAAACAGTCTTGTAAGTTTATTGAAAAATGAACGTGCTCACAATCGAGAAAACGGAAATTTTTATGCAGGTATGAATGCGCAGAATAACAATATTTAATCCGAGACTTCGTAGTCCAAACGACTGTCAGCATCTTGGCTCAAAGTGTATCCACGATCTCGGAATTCGTCCCAAGAGTATGGATAATTGCACATGTCTTGGTGACAAGTGCAAACGTACACGTGAGACTCATCGTCTGAGAGATCCTTGTATACCTGGAAATAAGTATCATGTTTGTTGAACAATTCGATTATATTCGTGCTGATGAAGACCCCATCTTCAGACACGGGATGAAACCAGCAAATAGATTAACAGTGATTCAGATAATTTAGAAGACAAACACAGTTTTTTTACACCACATATTTTACTCCGTCTTTGTGCTATTTTTTAAAGATTTTTATCAAGGGAAATTTCTATATCACTGAAATTTGCAACATATACTCTATCTACCAGAGATGTGCGAAATTCAGACTTCCGGGTGTTTTTTCACTTTAGACTTCCGTTTACCGACTTCCGGCTTCCGACTTCCGAGTTGGAAGCCGAAATTCAGACAGAATTCCAAAATTTTCGGTCAAGGAAATAATTTTTCTCCGGCTAGAATTTCACTTTTTCCGACAAATTATAGCAAGAAACCAAATTTCAGCAAAATTTCTACTTTTTTTCGTTTCTAAAAACCCAATATGTTCTGAGAACTCACTTTCAACAAACAATCTCTATCTTCACTTTCGATTTCAACAGTTTCATCAGCAGTCGTCACCTCAACTTCAACTCCGTTATTATCACTACCTCCGAACCATGGCTTGTTTTCATTTGTCTTATAGTAGGCAGTACAATAATCGCTGACATGAAGATCGACTTCATCATTGAATTCGTTCGAGAAAAAGCATGTCACTGCCATTGCAGGTGATATCAGAACCAATATCATCACCACATAAAGAATCTTCATTCTGCAAAAAATTGATTGGAAGAAATAATAATTAAGCTTACGAGGGTGTCGAAATGAAGGACAGTTCTTGGCAGTTCATTGCTTTTATACACAATTAATTTTTGTTTTTGTTAGTATCATGTTGCAAAACTCTATTGTTTACTTCGGACAATATGAGCCAGCATATTGTTTATATCACGTGAATTTCACACATAAATCACAGGTTGTTTGCGTTGTTTATGAAAATGATAAAATTTTGGAAAAAAGTTTCCTCCGTAGTTTGTTCAAGTGAAAAGTTATGCTGTCGAAACAATGAGTTCTTCACATTCTTCATCTTTGGAACTCACCTAGTTTTTCTTCACATTACTGTTCATGGCGGAATTCCGTGAACCTGAATATCTCTGCTCGAAAAATTAACGAGTTTTTCGGTTCCACTTGTGTGCACATATCAAGTCAAACAACTAGTACACCTATTATTCAGTCGTTACACATAGCAATTATCCGGTCCTCTCCAAGCTCTCCACAATATTTTTTGGATTACTGGCCGAACGACCGTTTTATTGGAGCAATTTACTAGAGTTAGTCTAGAAAACTTTCTGTATAAAAAGTGACCGTGTTTGATCAAGAATTCATATTCGAACGAGGCTTGCTTGATCATCCCTTCAACTTTTCTCTCCTCTCAATCTTCAACAAGTGCAACCATGATATCCACGACAACACTTGTTATTCTTCTTGGCGTTGTCGCTATTTTTGGTTCTCAAGGTTAGTGGGAAAAACTCGAATTTCACCCTTCTCGAGAGAAGTAATTCCTTGCACTTTTTCAGTCAACTGTGCTCCATCAGTCATGCCAACTGTGTGTACTGTTCGCCAGGTCAACGCTTTGCCGTGCATGTGCTGCAGGAAATCATGTTGGTACGGGATGTCAGAGGTTCGTTTTATGTCAAATAAAAATATTATCCTCTGAGTTTGTAAAATCAATGGGTGTGTTCAATATTCAATTATTATTTCATTTCCCTCATTAACCAGATTCAAAAAAAAGAAGAGTTCAATCATCTAAAAGTTTATTGACATTCTTTCTTTTTTTCCTGGAACCATCAGGACATATATTTGATTTCCATTGACTCTACGTCAAGCAAATCCCCTGCGGCACTCGTTGACCTGTTCAGTTGAACCTCCCTCTGCCACGTGTTTTTGTTGTTATTTCTTTTATTCCACACGGTTTTCGAGCCCCGAACTTCTCACCGACTCAATTCCGTTGAGTGTGGCTCCAGCAATCATCTGTAATAGAATGTGGTTCTGGACAACCAAACATGGCCCTTGCTCATGGTAGAGTGGCTGCGGTCCCTTATTGCCAGATTCCAGAGGCCGGATTCCGTTTTTTAACCGAAAGGGCGCTTTTCCTTTTGAAACCTCGAACAAAAGAGGGAATTTATTACATTTCACGGTACAATCCTATTCTTGCAAGTCCTATTCTTTTTGCGAAGCAAGCGTTTGCAAATCTCGCATAATACGTTCCTTAGTGCAAGACGAGGCGAGACGACCCAGCATGAACCTATTGCGAGCAAAGCGAAAATTCTCGCGATCGCCAGGCTTCTGTGCTTGCAAGACGACACTCTAATCGATACGAACAGAAATAATCATATGCAACTAACCAAAAATTTCCGTGGACTGTGCTAAGTAATACAGGCAACTGTTCCAGCAAGGAAAAAAAGAAATTGTAAAAGGAACATTTTTTCATCAATTAGAAAAAATTTTAGATGACGTCCGGTTATTTCGGAAACATGCCAGGAGAACGGAACGACGCCGAGGCCAGATTCACAATTGCCTTGATGCACGAATGTGTCAAATTGGAGTGCTCGGAAGCTTGTTCCCACCGTTAACTACCAATCCCCGCTGACTTTACATGCCTCTTAGATATTTTTACTCTCCTACGTGTTGCCAATCAACACAATGAATATTTTCCTGTAATTCAGTTTATTATTCGTTTCATTGATTGTTAAAGGTGGTGGTATAGGAAGGCTACAGGGACTTTTTTGAGGACTTTCATGTATTTTCGCGTGTTGCAGTTCTAGTAGCTGTTCCATCACCTTCAAGAGTCAACATTAGCTTTTTACTTTTTCAGTATTCACTTTTTTCCTACAATCTTGCTTTTTTCTAGTTTTCTCCACATCACTTCTAATTCCTCAACTTTATGTCTCTATGAAAAAAGTGTATAGTTACCAATAAACATTTTGCTGAATAAATTTCCAGTACTCATTTGAGGTAGTTTGTAGTTGGAATTACTTGAAAATTCAAACTTCTCTATCGAATAGTAGTTTATTGAGCGTCCGATGTACATGGAGAAGCTGTTGAACAAATCAAAACTCAATTAAAGCGGTCAAATGACAGACTTTTTCATCAAGTGGCATTGTAGAGATTTATTTTGTAAACCAACTTCCTATTTTTCTTCTCGGCTTAAATAACAAGATATAAGTGAACATTTAAAAACGAAATCAGAGATACAAAAAACATAGTACAGAAGAATGGGATAAAAACAGAAAGTTAGGTAGTGGTTAACGAAATTCAAATCAATTTGGTAGCTGCTATATTATTTTGACTTTCTATTGCTTTCTTCAAGTCATACGTTTCCATTAACAATGAATTCAAAGTTTCATATTTTATTTTGGCGCTCACCTGGTTGTAGAATTCATTTGAAATTTCCAATCTCTGAAAATACCGTTTCTGGCTTAAGAAAACAATACCGTCTAGAAGATTTGTTTTCCCCACACTCAAGTAGGGAAAAAGCAGAAAAAACTCGTGTTTTTTCGGTTCTTAATCTTTGGTCAATTATAATTATTCCAGTATATCTTTCAAATGAAGAGAAAAAACGCTGCAGCAATTCAAATGTGTTCTCATAATCCAGCATCATTACTGTCCGGCGCCAAAAGTTCCCATTGATCAAAAAAAGAATCGGATCATAAGTTGACACACTTTGAGATCAGGTTCGGCCAATTTTCTGAGTTTTTCATGCATAAATTCTTGGTTTTTTTTAAATTGGCTTTATTCATATACACAATGTGATACATATCAGCTGGGTGAAAGTAAAACGTAAATCGGGAGTGAGAAATAAAAGATGATTTGACAGAGAATGGGAAAGCAAATGGTAGATCACATATTTGGGTGGATGTCTGACTAATAGCTCAGAGTACATGAACTGAGTTCTCTGAGAACAAGATAGGGAAAATAAGTAGTCAATACTGATTGATTGCAAGGAAGAAAAGAATGGTTATCGGGTAAAAAATAGAAAAAACATATGATAAAGTACAGTAAATGGATGGAATTCAATGATCATACGGTGAGACTGATAATTAGTCAATAATCACCAAGCCATTGTGCTTGGTGTAAGTAATCTTGGAGATTGGATCAAAACTTCTATCAATGGTCCGGATATAGTTTTTCACGGCATTGTTGTTGAACTCGGTAGATCTTTGGGACTCGACCAGGTGGTATAAATTCCAAATCCAGTGATATTGGTCATCAATGAGTCCATCTGGAGAAGCGTGCTAAAAACAGAAAACATGAGCGAATAATAACATTTTTCGAAACTCACGAATTGAGCTTTTCGTTCCTCAATCTCCGACACTCTGTGACCGAACGGTTCCAAATTCAAACATCTCATCAAAAGGAAAACGACTGACACAAAATCGTCTGTTTCAGTGTATGGACAGCCATGAGTGGAATACAGGCTTGTGTGCCATTGCGAAAGAAACTCAGAAACGTCAGGACCATTCAGGGGAACGCATAATCCATAGTCAATCATGCCCATTTTGAGTCTCTGTAAATATGAATTTATAAAAATTCTAAACTTTGGAAACTCACTCCATATGCATCAGTGTTGATTGTAACATTTCCCCAATGAAGATCTCTATGAAGCCAACCAAATGAATGGAACAAGTGGACCAAGTCGAACAACTGAAAGCCAATTCGTAGTGTGTTTTGAAGACTGAAGCAAAAGGAATCTTTTCTTCTCAGCATTTTCCGCAGACAGATACCAACGTGTGTCATGACTGAAAAATTTTAATTTGTAGGATTGTTGAAAAAGTTTTGAACTGTACAATTCTAGACTATACAGGCTTATTATCAAGTAATCATGGTATTCACTTGTTCCGCACGTTAGAACTACTTTGAATAGGTGCGAGTAGATTCATTTATTAATGAACACGTACTCCAAGTTGCTACTGCAAGAAAAACAGAAAAACTTACTGATGAAATTATACACATCTCCGATGGTGCCTTGAAGGATTGCGGTGGAGAATTGGCAACTTTGAGGGATTGAGCTCAACACTTGGACTTCAGTTTCAAACGAGGTGGGATCCCTGAGTTCTCGTTGTACCTTGAGAACGACGAGTTCATTTGGCTCCTGTGGAGTGTTCAAAACGTAGACTTTTCCATATTGGCCTACTCCGATGAGTTGTTTGACAGTGTACATTTCGAAAGTGGAACCCTCAACAAGATTGAAACCGTCCCTGGAAAAAGAGATCGAATTCATACGAGATATAGACCGTAGAGACGGTGGTTTGTGTAGGAATCGAACTAAAGTTTATGTAGCAATTCCTAGAATTCTCATTCTATTGAGAACGTTTTTAATAAATGGGAAACTCACATTTTGAAAGAGGAAAGGGCTTGACAGTTGAGTGAGCGAACTAGACCAAAAGCGTTAGACGCAGGAAAGGCGGAGAAGGAAATTGAGGCGGATACCTGAAAATAAGCTATGTAGATTTCTTGAAAAAAGAAGATAAAAGTGGAACAGAACAGTTCAACCAACACAAACGAGAAGAGTCCTCTCGTTTCCCGCGCACAGGGTAGAAAACCCGTGTAGAAAAGGCGGGGTCCTTTCATCGTGCCATTTTTGGTACGCAGACGGTTTGGATGAATGCGCAGAGAGTTACGAGCATGTCTTACCGTACAGCAAAACGTCAAATGAAGAGAGAAAAAAACCATTTAGAGCCAATTATAACTTAACACTGCTAAAATTATTGATGCAATTGATTCATTACAACTATAATGAAAAGAATAGAAAAAAAGCAGGTTATAATAAACGTTTCATGAGATGTCAGTCAAATGAACTTCTGTTTTCGTTTTTTTCCAAATATGCTACATCCAACAGTTTTTCCGTAACAACCAACAGCCGTACTAGCTGAAATATGAGAGAACAGTCAAAATTCGGTCGGAAAAAAGAAATCGGAAGTGAAATAACACCCGGAATTCGGAAGTCGGAAGTCTGGAAGTTGGTATTTCGCACAGCTCTGCAACACACGCACAGTAACCGCCTTTCAGCTTGTGCCAGCTTCCAGAAGTGGTTTAAAAACAACTTAGTTTTTTGAAGAAAAATTCAATCCGAGTACTGTTGCCTTGAACGCAGCTGTTCACATCTCAGCGGGATGGAGAGCAATTGACAATGTCTCTAGGCACAGTGAATCGATGTTCGAGATAAAAATCATTCTAACTGGACAGGGTTACACAACAGGAAAACGCGCAGACAGTCCCTCAGAACTCACTCGTTGCCTGGAATTCATCTCCAATCAAGCTTTTCACACTGGAAAATCATTCCTTCATCATTCACGTACTTACCCGGTTGAAAGAGAAGTCATCAAGTCAGATGCTGTCACGGAGATTAAGTGCGTAGCCTTGAAGGTTTCTCATGTAGTCGCTGACAAGAATAGCTGGCTCTAGTCCGGATGGACGGCCCCAAGAATATTCCACGGCCCCAAAAATAATTCACGGCCCCAAAAATATTTAACGGCCCGAAAAATTTTGAACGGCCCCAAAAATCTTGAACGGCCCCAAATTTTTCCCAAAATCCTGAACGGCCCCAAGGTTTTTATCATCTCCAAGTTTTTCCTTTTGATTGTTTTTCAATTATTCACGTGTTATTTACAATTTTATTTACATTTCCAAGGTCATTAAAAAATATTACACTTTTTTCATATTACACCTTTTTCGATAAAATAGCGAAGTTGAGTTTAGTCGTTTTGTTCTTCTCCATGAACGGTTTGAAACTTTTGAAGAAGTACTTAGTTTACAGCAACTTGATCTTCACAATGGTCGAGAACGGAACGAAGCTTTTCATCCGCGGTCGGGTGTGGAAAGTGCTGATTCTCGTGCTATTCTCTCAAATCAAGAAGGCTCATTGTCAAGGCACTTCTAATATTGGGCGTGAACGCACTGTGAGACGCCTTTCTGCTCCAGGTCCATTACTCAAAGTTCACAACATACACTCAGCCTGTGAGTTCGTTCCATTCTCGACCATAGTGAAGACCAAGTTGCTGTGAACTATGAACTTGCTGTGAACTTGTAAGTACTTCTTCAAAAGTTTCAAACCGTTCATGGAGAAGAACAAAACGACTAAACTCAACTTCGCTATTTTATCGAAAAAGGTGTAATATGAAAAAAGTGTAATATTTTTTAATGACCTTGGAAATGTAAATAAAATTGTAAATAACACGTGAATAATTGAAAAACAATCAAAAGGAAAAACTTGGAGATGATAAAAACCTTGGGGCCGTTCAGGATTTTGGGGCCGTGGTTTTTATCTTGGGAAAAATTTGGGGCCGTTCAAGATTTTTGGGGCCGTTCAAAATTTTTCGGGCCGTTAAATATTTTTGGGGCCGTGAATTATTTTTGGGGCCGTGGAATATTCTTGGGGCCGTCCATCCGGACTAGAGCCGAATAGCTAACCAGAATCCATTCTGACGATTGATACTGCTAGTTATTTATTCTTCAAAGCTACATTATCTCTCAAGTTCGTTGTTTCAAAAATTTAAGTAGAAGACGGGAGTGGAGGATTTGGTGGCCATGTTGGAGGGTGCTGATCAAAAACACTGATCAGTGCGCCGTCAAAGACATGTAAAAAGATATTGCAATTGGACGTGGACCAATACACAACAACTTGGAGACTATCGATGCCTCCTTAAAGGGACTCGAATGCCACCCAGCGCACATGAAAAAGCACCAGGCTAAACGAGTCATCATCATTGATGGATCACACGATAGCTCAGCTATTTTGTAAGTATAGCAGAAAGCAGCATCGCTCCAATCACCAGAGCAGCTCTGAAGCGACGGGATAAGAAGAGAAGGGGGATTGCCCGAACAGTCCAGAAAATCGAGATCGAAAACCACCCAGAAAAAGACAACAACTCCAAACGATGAATACAGTAATCCACTTTTTTATTGTTGGTAGACCCAAAAAAGTATACATAACGTCTTTTGCAATATTTTATGAGAGAAAACCATATTGCTAGAAATTTGGTGTATGTGAAGTGTTGCATTAAATTCTTCTAAAGTTTCCTCACTGCATCATTCAATGGGTTCAAAAACACCGTTTCCAGTTGTAACTTCAGCAAGCGATAATGCTGGAGTGAAAAAAAAACTGTGATTTACTTACTAGAGGTATATTCAATTTTCTCTACGATATTCATGTGTAACATCTTCTTGAAACAAACTATTTCCCTAATTTGTTTCAGGTTATGGGCGTGCTTGTGCCAGTGGTGCAACATGCTGATTGGTGTGTACAACCTTGCCAACTGCAGTGTCCGGACACTCAATATCCTCAGTGATTATTTTCTATTAATATGTAATCTCATCAAGTTTTCAACAAACGCATTTTTTGAGATGTGTTACGTTTAGAAAATATGTCATTCAAAGTAAGTTCCAATGTAAAAGACACACAACTGTCACTCTGATTATGGAAAGAGGGGTGCACTCGTTTTTTAGACTCATAAACAAAAAAATATTGCCTCTCAACCTCTTCTCCCTACCAAACGAGGGCAAACACATCTTTCAAATTCTTCTACAAAACATGCAGTTTTTCCTTATCAACTGAACCCTCTAATCCTGATACTCCATCGAATCGTTCATTCCCGTTCATCCTATGAGGGAAAGCTTTCAACAAGATCATCAAATTCAGTTCAGACTCTTTTGAAGAGCAGCATGTTATTGTTATGTTTGTGTTCTCATATCGATGACATATTGGATTGCTTACCACCACCTTTCACCTAAAGTGAACCTTTCCTCATCGTCACACGTGCTTTTTGTTTTTTTTTTTCATTTTACTTCCTTATATTCCATAGAGATTCACCATTGTTACCAATAATTCATCAGGAAAAAAGGATAAAATGACTCTTCTGTCACTCAGACTCGCCTCGCTGCACCATTTCTGACGTTTAACCTTTATTTGATGATCTCATTTGTTTGATATTTTTTAGCCTGTGGCCATACTCTCTGCGAGAAATGTCACATACGTATTTTCCGGGACAATGCGCGAATCGCACGCCCATTTGATCGGTTCAAAGGCCCATATGGGGAGCTACACGGCTCGAGAACCAATATTCCTCTCTCTCTGAGTTATGCAGTTGAACTCATGTTAATGCTCATGATATTTTGATATTAAGAAACCTTCATTTCGGACTTTTTGTTTCAGATGTTATGATGTACTTGTTCTATTTTTTTCTATTCCCGACGTTTCGGTTGTTGGTCATCATCAGGAGATCATCAGGGATCAAAGCATCTGAAACAAAGGGTCCAAAAAGGGGATTTCTTCATTTAAAATATCATATCAAAACTCACTATTCCCAAACAAAAGCTGGAAAACCACCATCAAATGCTCATGATAACGATAAATACGATATTAAATCTGGTAATTCAAAACTTTTTAAGTTAATAAAACTTCTGTGATCTCAAACGAATTCACTCCTACTTCAAAATCAGTAAGACCATCACAAGAGGATTCAGTATCAGAGGAGTGAAAACGAATGGTGATAGGACAGGAGGGTCCGCGACAATATAGAACACAATAAGAGGTGATGTGCCAAAGGTTTAAAAATTAATAGGATTAAGGGTATTTGAAGAAAGATTCAGAAGATTCTAATATCACTACTATCATACGAATCATGTCACACTTGCTTTTTATTGTCTATTACCCGGTGAATCTATGTTTTTCAAAAATTTCAAACAGTTTCGAAGACATGAATTAAGAAAATGTGGATATAAAGTTGAAATTATGATCATACAGCGGAATTTAGTGAAGATTTACTTTATTCATGACAGAATGTGTGATAATGAAGCCGAAAAAAACGTACAAGAACAAAACACGAGGAAAAAAGGGAAGGAAACTGTTTGGGTGGAAGTCTGACTAATAGCTCAGAGTACATGAACTGAGTTCTTTGAGAACAAGATAGGGAAAATAAGTAGTCAATACTGATTGATTGCAAGGAAGAAAAGAATGGTTATCGGGTAAAAAATAGAAAAAAACATATGATAAGTTACAGTAAATGAATTGGATTCGATGATTTTACGGTGAGACTGATAATTAATCAATGACCACCAAGCCTTTGCGTACGGTATAAGAGATATCACTGCTTGGGTCAAAGTTTCTGTCAACGCTCCTGATGTAAGTCTTCACAGCGTTGATGTCAATTCCGGTATATCTTTGAGACTCGACCAAATTATAGAGTTTCCAAATCCAGTGATACTTTTCACAAAGAAGTCTCTCCGGCGAGCTATGCTGAAAACAAATAAGTGAGGAAAAAGTTACAAGTATCGAAGATTACTTACAAATTGAGCTTTTTTAGCTTCGATCAACAACACTCGGCGACCGAACGGCTCCAAATCCAAACATCTCATCAAAAGGAAAACGACTGACACAAAATCGTCTATTTCAGTGTATGGATGACCGAGGGTAACATAAAGGCTTGTGTGCCATCGAGATATGACTTGAGCAATAGGCGGACCATTCAGGGGAATGCACAATCCATAGTCAATCATGCCCATTTTGAGTCTCTGTAAAAATGACTTTAAAGGAAAATTCTGATTTATGGAAACTTACTCCATGAGCATCTGTGTTGATTGTAACGTTTCCCCAATGAAGATCCCTATGAAGCCATCCGAAGGAATGGAACAAACGCACCAAGTCGAACAACTGACAACCAATTCGTAGTGTGTTTTCAAGACTGAAGCAGAAGTCATCAGTTCTTTTGAGCATTTTGAAGAGAGTGTCGCCACAGTGTGTCATGACTGAAAAATTTGAATTTGTAGGATTGGTAAGAATATTTAAATTGTATAATTCTTTAATAAACTGTTTTATTAACCTGGATGAGATACTCACTTTCTCCGCACACTAGAATCAACTGAGACTCTCATTTGATGAATACGTAACAAAAGATGTTACACTCAAAAAAAAAAACAGTAAAACTCACTGATATAATTGTAAATATTGGCGGTAGTGCCATGACATATCATTGTGGAAAAGTGACAGCTTTCAGGGAGCGAACTCAACACTTGGACTTCAGTTTCAAACGGAATTGGATTCCTGAATTGTCTTTGTACTTTGAGAGCAACGAGTTCATTTGGATTCTCCTGTTTTGACATCAAGTAAACTTTTCCATAATTTCCTTGTCCAATGAGTTCCTTGACGATGTAGGATTTGAAAGTGATGCCCGAGTTGAGATGAAAGTCGTCCCTGTAAATTGGATTTGAATCTATGCATGAGAAAAGCCGTCGTGACAGTGATTTTGTAGTCATTGATTTTAAATTTATGTTACTTTTCCGATTTGCTCTGAGGCTATGCACCAAAACTTTTTGACCATTTTTCAAAATGTGTTTCGATTGTTGAATGAAGACCCATGCAAAAGTTTAGTTTTTAGAACACTTTTGAATCGTGTCAATTCAAGCAATTTTAGCAGGTTATACGCTTGTTTTTCAAAAACTTGGAGGACATAGGACCAAAGGGCCAGTTTGAAAGATTTTATCGGAATTCTCATTTTATCGAGAATTTCTATAATGAATAGAAAACTCACATTTTGAAAGAGGAAAGGGCTTGACAGTTGAGTGAACGAACTAGACCAAAAGCGTTAGACGCAGGAAAGGCGGAGAAGGAAATAGAGGCGGATACCTGAAAATAAGCCATATAGGTTTCTTGAAACCAAAAAGCGTGAATCTCCAACAAAGAAAGAAAACTATTGTAAAAAAAAGAACGTTACAAGATCAAAAAAAAAATTGAGATATAATTGTTTCCAATCAATCACAGAAACGAGGGAAGGATAAAAGTGGAACAGAACAGTTCAAACAACACGAACGAGGAGAGCCCTCTCGTTTCTCGCGCAAACGGAAGCAAACACCTGTAGAAAAGGGGGGTCCTCTTATCGTGCCATTTTTGGTACGCAGACGGTTTGGGTGAATGCGCGGAATGTCACGCGCATGTTTTCACCGTAACCAGAATGCCAAAAAAGAAACAAACACTTGAGGAATTTTCTGAAAAATGATTCATGTCAAAATTCAAAAATTATTTCATTTCATATCAATCGGGAAGTATACTATAACAGAAGACACCAAAAAATACTGTTAAAAATATGAATAAAAGCATATCTGACAAAAGTTGCAAATCTGGGTCATATGTTACCACAATAAATGAACTTGAATATACAAAAAACGTGTAAAAATCACAATTAATTGATCGTCATTCTGCCATCAATTCTTGTGGTAGTGATATCAGTCTTTGGATCAAAGTTGCTGAGGACATTTTGGATGTAGTCTTTAACCGCGTCGATATTGATTCCGGTGAACCTCTGGGACTCCACCAAATTGTATAGTTTCCCGATCCATTGATACTCGTGAGAGAGGAAACTTTTCGGCGAATGGTGCTAAAATGAGTATGATTAGAAGATTAACACAGTCATTGAAATAAACTCACAAACTGCGCTTTTTGAGCTGCTCTAAAAAACGGGCAATCAAATGGCTGATTTCCGGGTTTGAATGGCGAGAGATTCAGGCAACGCATCAGCAAGAACACAATCGTCACATAGTCATCGGTTTCAGTGAAGGGGTGACCCAGGTTGGCATACGGGCTCTTATTCCACATCGACAAGACATCAGCACTCGAATCATGTCAAAGTTGCTTTTCATACCTGCTAACTGCTTTTCTGAAAATGTTCGATAAGTTTTGCCTACATGGATATACGTATAGTAGAAGAAATGTGAATAATGTTAAAATAGTTGAAATTATGATCATTCAGCGGAATTTAGTGAAGATTTACTTTATTCATGACAGAATGTGTGATAATGTATATAAGTCAAAAATATGTAAAAAATCAAAATGCGAAAAAAGAGAGAAGGAAACTGTTTGGGTGGATGTCTGACTAATAGCCTAGAGTACATGAACTGAGCTCTTTGAGAACAAGATAGGGAAAATAAGTAGTCAATACTGATTGATTGCAAGGAAGAAAAGAATGGTAATCGGGTAAAAAATAGAAAAAAACCATATGATAAGTTACAGTAAATGAATTGGATTCGATGATTTTACGGTGAGACTGATAATTAATCAATGATCACCAAGCCATTGCGTACGGCATGAGTGATATCACTGCTTGGATCAAAGTTTCTGTTAACGCTCCTGATGTAAGTCTTCACAGCGTTGATGTCAATTCCGGTATATCTTTGAGACTCGACCAAAGTGTATAACTTTCCGATCCATTGATACTCACGAGAAAGGAAAGTTTTCGGCGAATGATGCTAAAATGAGTATAATTGGAAGAATAACAGAGATATTGAATCAAACTCACAAACTGCGCTTTTTGAGCTGCTCTGAAAAGCGGGCGATCAAATGGCTTATCTCCGCGATCGAGTGGCTGAAGATTCAGGCAACGCATCAGCAAGAACACAATCGTCACATAGTCATCGGTTTCACTGAATGGGAGACCCAGGTTGGCATACAGGCTTTTATTCCACATCGACAAGACATCAGTACTGGGTGGACCATTTCTCGGAACACACAATCCATAGTCGATTATGCCCAATTTCGGTCTCTGAAAATATAAATTCATTAGGAAAATATTGAATTTTTGAAACATACGTGGAATTGATCAGTGGTGAGGGTCACGTTTCCTGAATGAATGTCTCGGTGGAGCCAACCGAAGGAATGGAACGAATGTACCAAATCGAACAACTGATAACCAATTCGTAGTGTGTTTTCAAGGCTGAAGCGACCGTTGTCATTTCGCAAACGTAATTTGTGAAGACTAATTCCGCAATATGTCATGACTGAAAAAACAAATCATTTGTTATGTAAAGTCAGTATGAAAAAGGTATCTAAGGCAACGTTCGCATAATCAAAGTGAAAAATGTCAAAGCAAAGTAGCCTATAAAACTCCCATTGTATAAGTTGAAGACTCACCGATACATTTGTAGTTGGCATCAATTGGAAATTCGGCGATGAAAGTGGCGAACTTGTAGGTTTGTGGCAAAGATCTCAGAACCTCCAATTCTCGCTGATATGCTTGTTCCTCGGCTGGAATATTGCGGAGTACTTTCATAACCATCGTCGCTCCAGCTCTTCTTTCGTTTTGAACTGTGTAACACTTGCCAAATTTCCCACTACCAATTACGCTCAGAATACGGTATCCGTTTATGACATTGTTGGGTTGCAAGTCTGCCCTGAAAATAAAATTAGATAATTCAAAACATTGGGAATAGTTCGTTTTCTAAAATATCTCCCACGACAATATCTCTGACTCAAGTTTCAGAACAATATTAATCTAGTTGTCTACTGTTCGCAACTGATTGAGTGTTAATGGAGTATCAATACACAATGCAAATTAACAGAATCCAACTGGACACTGCTTCGAAGAGCTCTTATAAAACGAGGTAAATTTTCAACTTTATCTGGATGTAACCCGCTTTTTTCTGAGAACTTCTGCATTGTGACAGTGCTACTACACAACTAAGTCGACCCACTATTAGAATTTTAGACAAACCTAGGAATTCTTCTGAGTAACACAAGTCATCAGAGCTCATGCTTGTTTAAAAACGGATTGGTAATTGAAAAACTTACATTCTGAAGCAGATGATCTTGGTTGCTGATGGAGTGGTGACACGACGGTGGGCAAAAAGGTGTTGAACACGGCAGTTACCTGAAATAAATCTGAATTGAACTTCTTCATTTGAAACGAACGTGAAAATCAATCAATCACCGAAACGAAGAAAGGAGAAGAGTAGAGCAGAACAATTCAAACACCACAAACGAAGAGACTCCTCTTACAAGGGAAGCCACTTTGCTCGGGCGTTCAGAATTTTCTGTAAATTGGCAGATGAACTAGGATTGGACCCCTTTGAACAAAAATCATAGTGAGAAGGGCCAAGAATGCCGAAAAAAAATTTCGATTTTTTTTGTGAAATTTTTTTCAAAAAATTTTTTCGAATTTTTTATTTGTTGTTTTTTGAGGTCAGCTTGACCCCAAATTGATGGTATCATCGAATGATGCCGCATTCCAGGCAGTTTACCTTCATTTTCTGTCAGTTTTCCGAAAATTCGACGAGATATGTAAAATTGGATTTTCCGAAAAATCCATAATTTTGGGCTTTAAAATGATTTTTGATCCGTAAAAATTGGCGAGAGGCCATTTCTAAGACTCCTGATGACACCCTGTAAGTTTGGAGAAATTCTGAAAAACCTTGAAAAATTGGAGGTTTTGGACTCACAAACAGGGGGGACCAAGCACTGCAAAAATTTTCGAAAATTTTTCGAAAAAAAAATTTGTTCAGAAATGATCAGAAATGGTTCCAACATGTCTGGAAGTACCAAATTTCATTTGGCGACGCTCGGAATAGACCGCAAGGCTCAAAAATGCACCATTTTTGAGCTGATTTAGTACTGGAAAATCACAAAAACTAAAATTTCCCACTTTTTTGGAATTCTTGGCCCTTCTCGTTATGATTTTTGTTCTTAGGGGTGCAAGTATAGTCCACCTGCAAATTTATAGAAAATTCTGAACGCCCGAGTAAAGTGGCTTCCCTTGTTATGTCTCGCGCAACAGGAAGAAAACACCTGTAGAAAAGGGGGGTCTTCTTATCGTGCCATTTTTGGTACGCAGACGATTTGGTTTAATGCGCAGAGAGTTACGCGCATGTCTTACCGTAAGACGTAAGACGTAAATTTCGAATCATTTATAATGTATCACCGCTAAAGTTATTGAGGCTATTGATGGAAAATATACTGTAAAGTGAAAACAATCGAAGTTAATGGAAGTTATCAGTTCAATTGTGGAGACATCGAGAGAAAACCATTTGCTTACAAGTTAATGAGAAAAATATAATTTGTTCTGACAAGGGAAGGTCCCCGGGTGGGGCGCGCGGATTTCTTAGATATTTTGGGGATATGATCGCCTGGGGTGCCCAACACCAAAACTGAAATATTACGTGCGCTCTCCCAGGTTTGCCAGTTTTACAGTAACATCTTTGTTTTTTCTGAACGATCTGGTGAGACAACTTTGAGCAATCATAACTTTCTTCATTTTTATCCGATTTGGTCGTTATTTTGCTCATTTTAACTATCAATTAGTAGGCTACAAAAATGCCTCTTGGACCCATTTCTTAAAATTGCAAACACGGGAGATACATCGAAAAATGCAAAAAATATGAAATTATGGTGTAGCTGTAAGTGGTCATTTTTGGCAATCCGGCATTGGGAGACTATCACTACGTGATTGCTACCACTAAATGTGGTGCATATATGTATTCAAATATAGGTCGAGCCCTGAGGTTTCGAGACTTATTTCA
>GL379837.1:115672-126576 GCA_000143925.2 Caenorhabditis brenneri | reverse complement strand
GTCGGATACTGAACTAATACGTTATATCAGTAGCAGATCTCGGACGAATGTTAAAGGAAACTTCGAAGGTCAAGCAATCCTGATTCATATCGGGCACAAAGGATAGCAAAAAGAATAAAATCAGTAGCAGAGTTATAAGATCACTCAGGTAACCAATAGGCCGAGCATCAAGCAATTTCTCCGGAAACCTACAAGAAGTCCCACGACGCCCTGTCAAAGGATTTATGAGAAGAGTCTGATTAGGGACGTTCGGATATGTCATCAGCGAACCTCAGGAGAACCAGAACTCGGCAAGGGATTCGGGGAAGAGTCAGATGAATATATCTGGATTACGGATGAAGACTCTGCCGCGATGCACACGCAAGATGCAACGGAAACACGACGGAATCCACCTCGTCGTGGACTTCCATGTTCTTCAAAACTCTAAGACATCATCTTGTGAAAAAATCCGCGTATCCCTATACGTGGAATTAGGAAAAATTTTCGAAAAAATTGAAATAAGTCTCGAAACCTCAGGGCTCGACCTATATTTGAATACATATATGCACCACATTTGGTGGTAGCAATCACGTAGTGATAGTCTCCCAATGCCGGATTGCCAAAAATGACCACTTACAGCTACACCATAATTTCATATTTTTTGCATTTTTCGATGTATCTCCCGTGTTTGCAATTTTAAGAAATGGGTTCAAGAGGCATTTTTGTAGCCTACTAATTGATAGTTAAAATGAGCAAAATAACGACCAAATCGGATAAAAATGAAGAAAGTTATGATTGCTCAAAGTTGTCTCACCAGATCGTTCAGAAAAAACAAAGATGTTACTGTAAAACTGGCAAACCTGGGAGAGCGCACGTAAAATTCCAGTTTTGGTGTTGGGCACCCCAGGCGATCATATCTCCAAAATATCTAAGAAATCCGCGCGCCCCACCCGGGGACCTTCCCTTGTGAGTTTTCGAAAGAGAAACGAAAGAAAGATCACGCGTTAAATAACAAAATCATTGCTTAAACTGACAGGGATTGAAAGTTTTCCGAGTCATTAAAATAGAAATAACTCCGGTCGGTTTTTTGATGGCATCTGATTTCAGTAACGAATTTTGTAACTGCTCATTAGACCTGTGACTATCCGTCAGGATAAAAAAGTTGTAGATTTCACGTGGACAAAAGTTGGTTCAAACTTATCCCAATGATTTCCCAGTTATCCCATAGGCAACACAAAAAATCAAGCGAGCTCTCCAGAACTGTTTCTTACTATCCAAATATTGAGACGTGTATTCGAGTAATTTTAGAGTTTGGACGGCAAAAATGGAAGATAATAAACACTGCACTTGAACAATAGAAGTTTCCTGAAGGTAGTGGGGTTAAAATTTTATTATTTTCTTCAATTTTTTTGGTTCACACATTATTCATTCATCCTATGTCCAATAAATTTCGTAACTTTTCGCATTTGATATATTTCCACTTCATTTTCCGCAATGCATGTTTTGTTGTGATTCATCAGTGTTAGCCGCTGGACAGAAGTGTCGCAGTTTTTTAGAATGACAGAACAGAAAACTGATTCACAAATTCGAGTGATAACTTTGGAAATAATATGGTTTTTTTCTTTTGGCACATATTGTCACCATTGTTTAAAAAATTGTTGTGGAAATTAGTATAATTCTATTTTTACATCCTGTTTCACAAGTTCACCGATTTTGCTAGATTGAGATTACCTAAACCTTTTTTTCATCAGTTATAGGTACGATTTCTAATTTAAATTGAGATTTACATCAAGAAAATAGATGATTGTGTGGCAGAATGTACTGCGTAAAAACCCCACTGTCAAAAAAATCGTTTGGATCGATTAGTTTGCGATAAAGTTGACAATATGAGTCATGAATTATTTTCCTCGACCACATTCTTTCATCTGTAGTTATCATTTCTGCTTTTCACAGATTTTTGTCTTTACCGCTTTATGTTTCAGACCTGATTAATCATTCACAACTACGAACGATAGGCATTCGGGAAGATGTCAAAGGAGCAGGAAGCTATTGAAGCGTGGGTTTTTTTTTAGAATAGTTTTTAAAATGCGGGAAGAAGTAGACATTTTGATTATGACCATTTCCAAATGCAAAAATGATGGGGTTTCTATTCACGGGAACTTTATCGTGGACTTCTTCCACCCTGACGTTGAGCTCAACGATGAGCCTAATTTTAGCGCCTTCCCAACCGCAGTGTCTGTGTCGTTTGAGCGTAGGGGTTGTAGAACAACTTGATAGGGTGTATGACAAAAGTTGGTTTTTCCTTGAGGCTGTCTCACTATGATAGGAAATCGGTTCACTAGAAAGAGTATTGCGCCTTTACTCAACACTAATTAAAATAAAATTAAGTCTTAGCTCACGTATCAGTCTGTCGTAGCTTGTGCTGAGGTTGGGACACATTAAATTTTCATATATAATAATTTCACGCTAATAATTTTAACTGGAGTTCACAAAAGGGATTACGTAAAAAGTTTTGGAAAAAAAACTCTGTGAAGTTTTATTGAAAACGTTCAGATCGTGTAGCAGTGAAAACAAATAATTCATTACCTTTTTATTATAGAACTATTCGAGAGCAAACGGGCAATGAATCTTCAGCCAGTGGAACTGCTGAAAACACACCTTATGCAATGATTGAAACTCAACACGAATTGGAACGTTTGAGCGTCGTGGGAGAAGGAGCGTATGGGAAGGTGAGATTCCAACATCTATCCCCGAAACGTTTTCATTCTAGGTGTATCAAGTACAAAACAAGAGTAATAAAGAAATATATGCGATGAAAGTTATCACAATAAAACCGGAGGAAAAGCATTTTTTGGAAAATGAGATATTGATTCTCAAAACTTCAAAGTCCCCATTCATCTGCAAAATGTATCAATGTTTCGAGTCTGTCGAGAAAGTTTATTTGGTTTTGGAATTCATACCTGGAGGAGACCTTCATTCTTATTTCGACAAAGTGGAAGTGGTGAAAGAGAATCATGCAAAATTTTTTCTCGCAGAGATTTTATTGGCATTGGAATATCTTCACAACAACCACATTATCTATCGAGACTTGAAGCCAGAAAACATTATGTTTGATAGAAGGGGACACATCAAATTGACTGATTTTGGACTGTGCAAGCTCAATATGTATGAAGGTGCAAAAACCAAAACAATTTGTGGAACTCTTGAATTTATGGCGCCAGAAGTGATCAAGGGACATCCTTATGGTTTTTCTGTTGATATCTGGTCCTTTGGAGTGTTGATGTACGAAATGCTCACTGGTGAAAAGCCGTTTTCTGGAACTACGGATGCAGAGCTTGAGAAGGCCATTGTTTCCGGAAAAGTTACCCTTCCGAAGATTTTGTCGCGTGTTGCAAAAGAGCTTATCAAACGACTTTTGACTCGGGCCACGGGAAATAGATTCAGCATTGCCGAAGTGAAGGAATCAACATTTTTCTCGGGAATAGACTGGCAGAAGATGTTGCTGCAAGAGATTGAGCCACCAATCAGACCCTGCATTTTGAATGATCGAGACGTTTCCAATTTCGATGAGGAATTCACCACTCAAATGGTGACCCATTCTGGTGGAAAGAGTGACACGGAGGAAACAATGATTAATTCGTTTGAAAACTTTGATATCCAACTTTCTTGATTTCATTGTGACAAATTTCTTTTAATTTTGATTTTCTGTGGAGAAAGGTTCGAAGTATTGAAGATTAAATGTTCTCATTTGTTCTTACCAGTTACTATCACTTGTTAATTTCACATAACACATAAAATATTAATCCGAATTTGGCTTTCGGAGATTCGAGCAAATCGCAAATATACTTGGGTTTCTTGGAGAAAAATACGGAAACTCGTTGTGTCACGTCGATTTTAAGTCGCACATCATAAATGGAGGGTGTGTTTCTTCAAGAGCAATTAATGATTATCTCCACAAGGACATCTGACACATCGCATTAACATAAACAATATTCAACAATAACAATTGCCTGAACTGAATGGTGAATTTTATTTATCACACCCACATCCTGTATAAAACTTAACATGGTTGGAACACAGGTCCTATAATATCAAAAAAAAAGTTTCGTTTAGTGCTTTGTCATTTCTGAGACATCATGAGAAAAGCTGCGTGCCAGTTGGTTTCTATCATCACTTCAACTTGAGGTATCATTGTTATCAGACAAACTATGTTCTGTTTATGTTCCACGATTGTTAAAACTCAAGCGTCAGATGACAACTTTTTTTACCATTGCTTCTCCCTTCTCTACCCATTTTCCATTCACAGCCACTCCGCAGTTTCACTCTTCTTTTTTTTATAACGTCATGAGAAGGCGTAGGATGACCTCGTAATGTGGGCTAAATGGCTGTACAACTTTCTGGGATTTTCTTCTGCTCCGAAAAGTTCATACCAGCAAGAGCTCATAAAGTGGCCATTCTGTTGTACGATTTGTCAACACCAAAACAAAGAATGGAGTGGGCTTAATGACTATACAACTTTCGACCGTATTCTTGAAACGTCATTTTGGAATTCGTCATTGGATAACGCCTACAAACTTTCTTTCTTCACTGCGCTGAAGCCCCGCCCTTTTTGCCATGATCCTGGTTTGCAGGAGGGAGCTGTGGCAGAAACATCAATCTGAAAATTTTTCAATAGAATTTTTTTTCATTCTCTTTTTTTCTACTTGAATAGTTTGACGTAATTGATATGTCTTATCAAGCAAAACTCAGACGTATAACAGTTTCTAGTTTTTGCTAGAAAATTCCTGAATGAATTCGGTTAACCCAATGTTCAAGTAACTTTTCTGGAAATTGAGCGTTAGAAGAGATCTGTAAGACAAAAATCAGCACCCATACGTTTTCCTCAAAATGTTTTTTTCTCAAGAAAACCACGTTTCATAAAAACAATGCTGCGCGTCCTCTTTTGTTCAGTTTTCCATTTTCAGGTAATGACGACTCCTGTCAAAACTGTTGAAGAAGCTCCAAACGCTGGTCTCACTCCAAGTGAGCTTGTGCACTGGAATGCAATCATTTATCCGACAATGACTGAGGCCGAAGCATCGGTAGGTAATTATTGGACTGTCAATATCCATCATGTTCCAAACGTTTTAAATGATTATCAAGTTTTTGTTACAGGCATTCGTTCTCAAAACAATGGGTCCAATTCTCATCTTCAAGAAGATCATCGGGCAAGGAGGTTTTGGTGTGATTCATCAAGGATATATCAACGTCAACAATGCTGCTAAGGAAGTTGCGGTGAAATTTTTCAAAGAAAAGAAACACGAAGATGCTTTCAAAAACGAATTGGAGTTCTACAAAGAGGCCAAACGTTGGCATGACATGCACGTGCCGCAACTGTATTATCATGCGGAGAATAAAGAAGAACGAGTTCTTGCGATTGATTTGCTCGGACCGTCGTTGGATTCTCTCCATTTACAGTGCCATCGTAAATTCACTTTGAAAACTGCACTGTTGATTGCTGATCAATTCATCCCTCTTTTGGAAGACCTGCATGCCAAAGGATACATTCACAGAGACTTGAAACCGGACAACTTCGTGATTGGCAAAGGCCCTGATCGCGCTGATAAGATCTATGTAAGTCCGGTTTTTAATGAATTGTGAAAATTCTAGAGTTCTAGGAAAAAAACAGGTATTAGGGTGAACCGAAAGTTTCCGCAAATCCGGGATTTTTTTCACTAGGACAATTTTTCAAATCTAGTTTTTTTCATGATGGGTACCTACCACCTAGGCATAACCACCGCCAAAATATTATCAGTATTGGTCACCTACTACAAAAGATACAGTAATTTATAAGGGTGTTGGTCGTACCCTCTTTTTCGGAAAACCACTGTCCCCAAAAAGATTTTTCCAATTTTTTCAAATCAAAATACCTGTATGGACATGTGTACTAATCACCAAAAAAATCTTGATCAGATATCCACTCTCTGTCCTTTCAGAGAAAATTCAAAAATGGCTTGAAATTTTGACCAAAAACTGAAAATTCTTCAAATTCGATTTTTTCATCAAACTTTCTCTTGAAACTTTTTGGTCTCCACTAGTGTGCAAACAATCCACACATTTCTAATTTTTAGCACCTCGAATAAAGAATTCTTAACAGCCTAAAGTTGGGAGGTCCAAAATATGAATATCGGCGGAGAGTGGGTATTTGGTAATGATTTTTCAAAGGCGTAGTACCCATGCACATATCGGTATTTTTAATTCAAAAAATTGGAAAAATGTTTTTGGGAACAGTGGTTTTCCGAAAAAGAGGGTCCGACCAACACCCTTATAACTTACTGTATCTTTTGTAGTAGGTGACCAATACTGATGAGATTTTGGCGGTGGTTATGTCTAGGTGGTAGGTACCCATCATGAAAAAAACTGGATTCGAAAAACTGTTCTAGTGAAAAAAATCCCGGTTTTGCGGAAACTTTTGGTTCACCCTAATTTAAACAAAATTTGTGATAAATAGACTGAATATTTTCCAATGAAGTTATACTCCAACCTGAATCATCATTCTTTCGAATGTTGTGTTTTTTGCAACATAAGAAAAACTAAATATATGAGTGAATTTCCCGTTCAACAAAGCCAGATTTTCAGCTGATTGATTTCGGACACGTGGAGAAGTTCATGAACAAGTATGGCAAGCACAACAAAAAAGTATACAGCAAGCATGTTGCCGGAACTGTCAAATTCATGAGCCCAAACGGCCACATTGGTAAAAGTGAGTTTTTGGATTATTTGAAACATATTTCAACACAAACCTATTCTGATGCTCAGTCCGACGCTATCACCAAATTCAAAACGAAATTGAAGTCGAAAAAAGAAATGGTTCTATTTTAGTTGAATGAACCCAAGCCATTTTTTGAAATTGGATGGACCCAACAGAGGGGTCAAAAAGTTAGATGAACCCAAGAGAGTTGTCGAGAAGTTGGGTGGACCCAAGAGAAAGATCAAAAAATTGAATGGACCCAAGACGGGCATCGAAAAATTGGGTGGACCCAAAATCAACATTAATTAGAATGACCTGTTGAGAATCTGCTCTTTTTCCAAAAAATGATTTTATTTCTTTTCTCAAGCGTAATGCCTTATACTTCATCGAGTTTTGAAAACAAAAAAATCCCACAAAAATGGCTCATCAATGAGCCATCGCCGTTCATTGGAATTTTTGGGCCCATCCAATTTCAAAAAATGGCTTGGGTCCATTAAACTATAGTAGAACCAAAGAAATATTCACGATTGTGATTTTCAATTACATACTGTCTGATTTCAATCAGGAAAAGTTTCAATGAATATTACATATTTTCACAGGCCAATCTCGTCGCGATGATTTAATTGCTGTTATCTATATTCTCATTTTCTTCCAACACGGCTCTCTTCCATGGCAGTTCGACGAATTCTCTAGTATGGATGATAGACTTCTCACTGTTTATCACCACAAACAAGATTACATCAAAGAAACCCTCAAATTATGTGCACCGGAGTTTGGTCTGCTTTATGACTCATTAACAAGTCTGAAATATGCCGAAACACCAAACTATGGGTGGTACAAAGAAGTACTCCGCGGACTTGCAGAGAGAAGTGGAATCAGATACGATTTCAAATTCGACTGGAAGGAGCTGGGGTTCGTTTTCTTGCTCCTACCAGTTTATCCCGATGTTTATTTGACTTTCAGGACTCAATAGTCACCACGCGTGTACTGAAGATTGAACACTGCTTATGCTTCGCACCGCCAAAGTCAAAACCACGCTTCTGCTTACTATAATTATTCGCTTTTGCATTGATTGAACAAACATTGAGATGAACTTGGCTTATGAGCCTATGGAATAAAATTTTAATACTTTGAAGATATAACTCAAGAGTCGAACAACTCATCGTATTGTTCACCTCGATAATGGAACATTAACATGAATTCTTATCAACACTGACCTTCACCAATCACGTTTTAAAGATTATTTGCCGGTTATTGAAGAACGGAAATCTAAATTCTTTGTTTCAAATTTTATTTCGCGTTCCTTAACCGTAAGGAAATACGATACAGCATTTCAAAAAAGGACTTCTCAATAAGCCACGAAGTATACAGATTTTTGTGCTAGGATACTTTCCATGAAATAGAATGAGTAGACTAGACAACTATCAATTTGACGTTTCAAGCAACCGTTTTTTTTTCAAAGATTAGAAATAGATTAAATTTCCTTCTCAATACATTCTTCCTATGATTTTGTTGCTGTAACTTCCTCCGTTGAATACTTTTACAGCAAACAACAAGCATCGTCAAGAAAAATCTTAAAAGTCATTACTATATAAAAATGAATTACCTGATGAATTATATTCACAGTTTTTTCTCACCTGAGGACGTTGATTATGATAATATTTCTTTATATTTTTTCTTCTCTCTCTCAATCCATCATTACCTGATCATTCACTAACTTGAGGATGTTCATTGTGATAATATTTCTTTGCATTTTTTTTCTCCCAATCCATCATACGAACTGTTCAACGCTCACAACGATCCGAGATTTTTAATACGATAAGATGTTGTAGAAAAGAACAAGGTGGACCATTTGACCCAACGCACTGTGTCTTTGGAGTGACAAAAACCTCTTTCTGACAAAAACCTCACATCTGTTGCACTGAATAGTTGTGACCCTCAATGTCTTTGTTGAGAGAACAGACGACCTCTTTTCCTCTCATCCAAATCAAATGTGTAAATCGATTCTGTGAATGGAAAAACGAAGAGGGTTTCGTTGAAACCCAGACTCTAATTTTTCGAAAATTAGCTATTCAAATAGCTGCTGATCTCAATTTTTACTTTTCAAAACGTTTTCCGAATTGAAGAACTACAACCTTTGAGAAGAAAACAGGTGTTAACCTCTGTATCTCCTCATTTTTTTGATGTCACCCAAGGACACTCGATCGCTTTTTTTCCAGCGCACATATGATGAATTTTTCCGCTTGTTCTTTTCGTTCTGTTGCAATTTGAAAAATTATGTATGAATTCAAATTCATTTCTCGCCTCGATTCAGAAAAATCATAATTTCGAGCAGTCTAATTGTTTTGAACTTTTTGGAAAACTGAGATTTTTTGAAGCATTGACATTGTTTACAAACAAAAATTCTGAACGCATCTTTCAATGAGCATTTGTTTCTGCTTTAGTACTTCAGTACACGTGTTTTATTATATTTGTATTTCTCTAGGAAGTTTGATGATGTTTCTTTGCTTTTTTGAAAAAAATGCATGATCGTTCTCAAAGTTCTTGTCTCTATGAGCTGTTTTCTCGTATTTACTCGCTCTCTGCCATATAGGAACGCCCAAAAGGTCACTTTTCCACCTCAACCACTCTGTGTGTTTTATATTTTTTAACATTGTAAAATGGCAACTTGAGTCTGTTGTTTTTGCTTGTCAGCATCTGCGGGTGTTTGTTCTGTCTTACTCACCCAAGGTTCTTACTTCTATTCGAATACACTACATAGCTTTTTTAAAAACGTTTATCTCTCTCAGCACTTCAATTTTTAATTGAGTTTAACTGGTGATCAGCCCAGAATGCATCTTTTTTCCCATTTTTAAAAACCTACCGGTAGCACGACTACCTGTCCGGGTATTTTTTGAAGATCGCTCTTTTTTTTGGCTCTATTCGACTTCAACGGTCCGCTCGGAATTGAACGGTCCGCTCACAGAACAACGGTCCGCTAAACCCCCAAAAATAAAACAACGGTCCGCCAACGGCCCCAAAAAAAAAACAACGGTCCGCTGAGGAGCCAAAAATAAAACAACGGTCCGCTGAGGACCCGAAAATAAAATAACGGTCCGTTGACCCGTCAAAAATAAAACAACGGTCCGGCAGTTTGGAATGCAAAAAAGTCGACCTTTTAGATTTTTAACAAATTTTTCAGCATCTGTTAGGGGTTTCACTTAATTCTTGAATAATTAATCCATTGCATTGCTAGATGATTTTCTGTCGATAGTAAGCATAAAAACTGCCATTCCTGATTTTTTCAACAAGCAATTTACGTGTGTGTGCTCTAGGAACTGTTTCCCATTAGAGCCGAATTTTCATTTTTGGCTGGCTTTTCAAGTTTTCTTGTTTTTGCTAGTTACCCTGTGTCTGACATGGGGACTTTACAAAAGAAGATTACAACTTAAAGAAGTGAGGAGAGCAGTTTTCCTGTAACACTAATCATGGCAACATGAATATTCTGTAGCTGAGTAGCAGGTAAAGGTGTTTCATAAAGATTTATGATAGTGTAAAAACAAGCAAAGTATTGTGATCAGACAGTTTTCATGCTTGCTATCGACAGATATAAGAGAGAACCATACAATGGATTGATTATTCAAGAATTAAGTGAAACCCCTAACAGATGCTGAAAAAATGCGTCATAAATCTGCAAGGGTATTTTTCTGTATTCCAACTGCTGTACTCCGGTTTTATTATTTTTCATGAATCTTGCCGTCGTTGTATTTCAGAGCTGTAAGCGTCCCGTTGATCGAGAAATCTTCTTTTTTCGGCCCCGCCTCTTAAATAGATTCACTTGAAAGTGATGTGTGAAAAAAAAAGGCCTACTATCTCTGTACTTCTATTCTAAAATAAAGAAACTATAAGGAGCAAATACCTAATTTCCGTAACTGGACAGTACGCCACAGGACAACTCCACATGGATCCTGCTGTTTTCTATGTTCATACTGTATCCGTGCATCCAGGCAGACGTCTTGGGCAAAGTAGATCTCTATGTGTATCCGTAACGGGGTATATCAATGTATAATCATCTACTTCTGCAGTTTCTGAGGAATACATGACTTAGGGGCTGGAATCGAAGAGATCCTGATTGCCTCTCTTCCTTTCGCACGAGATTACTGTGCTCGCATTGCAAAGAAAAAATCCCGGAAAAAGGATACCCTTTATTTTCCCC